>SMMG02000071.1:0-26691 GCA_005393395.2 Gossypium australe
GGGATTTATTTAGATATTATTTGTTTGAAAATGCTTAAGTAAAAAATGTTATTATAATAATAAATATTAATTTGATTGGTTCATAACTGTAACACTAATTAATGATAAATAATTTAAAATAATATTTAAATTAGTTTATGTTTTGGAATGACAAGGTGATGCTTTCTAGCATCGCATTTATGTGAGCCTTTTATGTGCTTAGTGTTAGGTGGATGTACAATTAGTGCAATATGTGTGATGTGATCGGTTGAAATTTAAAGTATTCGAATTTTATTACTAGTGTTTATTAAAGGATACGTATTTTAAATTATTATGTCAATATGTGTTTATAAGAATGGCTTTCAAGTAAGTGAATATAAGATCAAGTTGTGGTTATAAATGTGAAATAAGTAAATAATTGTTTATAGTGAATTTACTAGTTTAATATCAAGAGATGGAAAATTGAACTTTGACATTAAATCATCATAAGTATAATGATAAAAGAGTTCTATAAAATGGTATTGTAATTGTAATATAAGAAAAGAAGCACGTAACCAAGTGACTAACTTGTATGGTGGAATTGAAGATCATATTCTTGTGCAAGGTTTGAAGAGCATAAAGAATTTAGTTTTAATGTATGAGCCATACAATTAAAAAAAAAAATCATATACCCTTCATAAATGTCTTGTGACACTTATAAATGTCCTTAGTTATTCAATAATTTTATCCATAAAATATTATCAAGTATTTTTAAAAGTACAAAATATTATTAAAAAAAGTTTATGTATCCAATATTTAAAGTACTTTCAAAAAAGTACAAAATATTATTATGTTATGGAGTAAAAAAGTTTCTCCTTTTGTTGGGTAATTTTTTTAGCATATATATTTTTAAGAGCAATGTTAAGAATATGTGCCACACAACAGCAGTGGGATTAAAAAAAGTTTGGATTGTGGGGTATTTTTTAAAAAATTAAAATGTTTATAAAAATTATATAGTTAATGTATAATGTTTTATTTGTTGTTAATTTTCCTTACTTCATTAGTAGGTTTTCCTTTAAAATAATTTTTTATTCCTATTAAATATTTATGTTACGTTTGGTAGGAGTATTATTTTTTACACATGTTTTAATATATGAGTTATCAATAAATTAATTTAATTAGTAATATGGCCACTTCCATGACTTTTTTTTTTTAACAAAGAAAAGGAAAAATTCACTTATTTTAAAAATGTCTTATTTTTACCAGAGTTTTATTCATACTTCTAATTTCAAGTTTTAATTTATACTAACTATCTTTATTATATCTAATTATTGTAATAGATATGTAATAAGTAGTTCCTCCATGTTAATACACTTGTAACCAAACGAGGCATTAGAACAAATAAATTTAATCTTGAAACGCATAAAAGTGTGTACAAATCTAACAGAAACTAGTAATTTTCTTTCACAAAAGTAAAAATCGGTTAAGTGTTTTTGGTCTCATGCGAATGTAATATATAAATTTTCTAACACAATAATCACACTTACAACAACTTCTAAATAAAAATGCTTAAATTCTAAACAATTCAATAAATTCAAGATTATAAATACAATCAAATCTAATTTCTTCAATGATTTGTATTAATCAACCTCTAAAAATTATTACCCAATCACGACGATAGGATCTTATATATAATCAATGTCCCAAAATCATTCAATAGATAAAAAATCCGAATATATCACAAAAAGCTACAATTCTATTTTTTAGAGATTAATCAATAAAGCTTTTAAAAAAATAAGAGTTGTTGCGAAATTAGAAAACTTACTTGTGGTAAAAATTCTAGAGAGTGTGAAAGAATAAGAGAAATATTAAAAAAAATATTTTTTTTATTTGATATCATTGTATAAACAACTTTTAGAATTTCTTTTTTTATTTTTGAAAATGCCACGTAAGGGACACTTGTAGGATATTATCACCTACTTATGATAGTGGCATTCTTGATATTAAAAATATTTCTTTATGTTGAAATAATTAAGTAAGATGGTACATTAAGAGGTTAAAAGTGTAATCATCACATTGGTTATCAATGCCACGTCAATAAAAATTAAATAATATTAATGTAGAGGTATCAACTTAAATAACATAACACAAGTTTAGATACCAACTAAATAAAAAAAGTTTAAATAACAATTAAATATTTTCGAAAAAATTCAGAAGTCAAACAACATATTCACCCTTTTCTAAATTATTTAAAACTTATTATATTTTTCTAAATATTTTTTTATCATAATCAAAGTATCTACGCGGTAACTAATCCCTCTTAACATATTCACCCTAAGCTACATTGTTTTGTCATACCACAATCTTTCCTCATCTTCATCTATCATTTTCTTTCCAAAGCTTCATCCAGCCTCTTACTCTTCTTAAAACACCCCTACTTTTCGTTGAAAAAAGTTCTCCCATATCCGTCTATGCTTTTTTCTGGATACTCATGCCTCGGCTATGTCAAGATTGTCTTCAACTTTTTTTCGTATGTTCTAATATGTCCCGTATCCAAGTGTATATGTGCAGAACACTCGACATGAACATGAGAGAAAAAGAGTTGCGTCAGTGCTTCATAGATGACACCTATGATATTGACATGAGAGAAAAAGAGTTGTGTCAATGCATCATAGATGACATCTTTACCGATTCTGTCCATAACAGATATATCTAAATCCATACATATATTGGAAGTTTTTAACTCAGTTAGACACAAAATGGACAATTTTATGTTTAAACTCACCCATATAACCCTCTTCAATTTTAAAATGAATGTTATTATTAAATCTCATGTTTCAAATAATAAACAAGCTTTGAAGCTAGAACAAGTGAGTTAATCAAGTGAGAAAAGCAAATGTGAGAAATATTCTTCAAGTCTATCCTTTGCAGATGCATTCACCTTCAAATTTCCTCTTGTCTGCTTTTGAATGTTGTGAGTTTAATGAGAGTCGAGGAACTTTTTTCGACTTGGAAAAGTTGTTAAAACCAGACAAATCGAGTAGTATTCCAATCCATATCCGCAGAATTTATTTAATATTCAAATCCATTTAATTAATACTATGTAGTAGAAATTTGATTATAACAAATTAAACGATGAGGATCTAGTACTTTTTTTACAGATTAAACGACTAAAACACTAAAATCTGTAAATGAAGGCTTATTTTGAGAAACCAGAAACTCCTGGATTATCTTCATTCTTTTGCATACCTTTGAATCTGTTCTACGGCCATTGCTCAGTTTCCGGGTTTAGCCGGGAGAGGGGATCGATAAGGAAAGATTTCAAGTGCTTGAATAGCTCTTTAGGTTTCTCTGCATTGATGGCATGCCCTGCATTCTTTATGATCACCAGTTCTGCATTGTCTCCCAAATGCCTGCATCAACAGTAAAACATAGCCGTCCATATCAAGGTTGATTTTTAGCTCAAAAGTTTTAACTACGGGCATATATATGACAGTGACTGACCTTTTCAATCTGTGTCCCAATTCTAAAGGGAATATTTGGTCATGCTCTCCCCAGATTATTAGTGTTGGCTGCACAATAAACATGGATTCGGATATTTTCCATTTTTTTTAATTGTTGATTTTTGAAAGACATTTCATACCAATACCAATATCGAGTATGTTTCAAAATAATAAAAAAAGTAGTAATAACAAACCTGGGTTATCTTTGGAAGATCAGACAGATTTCTGTCCTTATGTAATGCTAAAATCAAATCTTTTCTCTCTTGAAGGTATTCTGTACACATCACCTGCCAATAAAATTGAATTCCCAACACAAATAATGCAAAGTGTTGGATATTGATATTGATACAAAATATGTTTAATTTCTTTATACTAGAAAGATCCTACCTATGTGTCTGAAATAGTTTTGAAGTAGTGAAAATTTAAAAAACAAATATATACTTAAGGTGGAATGATATATATATATATAGGGATGAAATGAAATATAAAGTAGTTTTGACTCACATGGATGAAATCGTTTAGGAAGCAAGAAGGAACTCTTTCAGTAGGCTTATAGAAGGAAAGCTTCATCAACTCCCTCATTTTCTCTGGCGTTTGGGGTAACAAAATACTAACAGCCTCATCCACGCTCTTCACTTTAAACATTCCTTCTTCCATATCTTTCTCTTCCAGACACACCCCAGTGCAACATAGCACCACCTTCTCTATCCTCTCCTTAACCTGCGCCGCCATCCTATATCCCACAAATCCCCCGTAACTGATACCAACCACGTTCATACCACTAACCACCCCATGGGCCTCCATGACCCGGACCACACACTCCGCCTGGAATTGCTCCGATCGTTCGGGTCGGGTCGTGTAGGACTCCCCGAAGAAGAGGAGGTCCGGGACGTAGACGTTGAAGCGGGAGATGAGAGGTGAAATGAAGTCGTTCCACTGCCACATAGCGTTGGCGCCAAAGCCGTGGATGAGGACTAACGTCGGCTTGGATTGGACATGGAGTTTGGGGATCCAAACGTGCATGACGGTGCCATCTCCGAGGTCCGTCGTCGATGATCGGAGACCAGCGCTGGAGAAGCTGCAACGAAAGCACGAATCCCGCATTGCAGTGAAACTGAAACACTTAACCATTTACAAAAATTATTTGTCTGCTCCAGAATCCGATGTGGGTTTGTCGGAGAGAATCATGGGAGGGAATGAATTAAAGGAGTTAGTGGGTGGTTGTTGTTTAGCGAACGCAAGCAGGCCAATGAATATTAAACATTTATTCTTTCTTTTTTTTTTTTTTGTGACAAAACATTTATTCATTTGTTGCAAGTAAAAAAGGTCAAAAATGGCTCCCTCTGGACTTTTCTATCTTTCAAGCTGAGGAATTTATTCTAGGTTTTTTTATTTTTTTTGGGGGGGGGGGGGATAGATTCTCCTTTTAATATTTTCCGAAACACAGATTCTTGCGGTTGTCGTGTTGAGTCAATACCCAAGTGATGTAGAAGGGTGGATCAAAATCATATTACAAATTTCCGAATATTTATACGTGTAAATCATATCAAGTTTATAAAAGAATCAGATTCCAATGAGGATGCTGCAATGATGATTAATAATAGACATTTATACACAAATATCGTATTCTTGAGTGGTACCAAATTTGTCTGCCCCTGAATATGTGACACGTGGGTTATATATATTATTGACGATCAAGTTTGCAAAAAGTTGACTTGTTTTTCTCGGCCAGAAAATTTCTTTCTCCACCAAAATTTTTATCACAACATAATTTTTCCATGGCAACATGATCTTGGGATTTCCCAATTTTGCTTCGGTTGCTTATTCTGTGATCGAGATTAATTAAAGGAGACAAAGACAAAACAAAATTGGGATCAATTAAACTCTGGAAATAAAATTTCTTAACCGGCCAAGTAACTGATTCACATATGTCAAAATGAACGAGTGCATTGTATTCATGTTTGATAGATGCATAAATATCAAACAAGAATATTTCTGTACCTTGTGAAGCTGGCAATACAGAACGAAAGCAATGAACCCGATACCGGAACACTGAGAAACAATTTCATCTCCCGATGCCATGAAACATGAAATCCCCAACGAACATACAAGTGACTTCCATCTGCAGAAACATCCGCGCATTTAAGTGATTTTGGGCAGATATTACACACCATAATTTTTTGAATTTCTTTCGGATACAAACTTGTATAAAAAGCCTAGAGGAAGAAACAATTTGTCTCAAGATAACGACAAGTCCTCTCGTAGAACAATTAGTTTGAACAGCAACTGGCTGCAACTGATATGGCCAAAAGCTATAGAAGAATTAACCAAATTGATCGATTAAGCTAGCATGTCTTTCCAATTGGTAGAAGCATATCCAAAGAAATCGAACTATAAACCTCTGAATTTGATATGGCTTGCCAGGTTTGCTGAATTGCTTGAGACAAAGGAATTGGCTTTATTGAACTGAAAACGTGATTTTGTATTTCAACATCAGTCTCAAATTTTTCTAAAGAAAAGGGAAAAGGTACAGGATGGAACTCCTTAAGTATTTTGAGACAGATGCTTAGCATGCAGGATGAGAAACAAGTCAATAGTCAACAATCACCATGAACAACCCCTACCTGCACCTGAATTTTTTTTTTTTTGGGGGGGGGGGGTTAATATGAATACATTGCAAGATAAAATATGTTTTTCATAAGCATGCTAACAAAAGTAGTAACTAAAAACTGAAAAAGGGTGAAAATGGCTGTAAGCAAGAGAAAGTACCAGAAAACAATGCTAGCATTATGTAGTGCAGCCTCATTCTTCGGGTAAAGCAGAGATCCTGAACCCATCAAGCCATATGTTTTCTCACTGCACAATTCCCAGATCTGAGAAGTCCTCGTTTCTAAACCGTACCAATTCCTTAAAACTAAAAACAAAACGTGCAACATTAATCTAATACCTACAGGCAGGTGTAAGCCAAAATGGAAGATGAAAAAAGTACTTGCATACCAGGCATACTGCAGTTTAAGCCTCATTCTTTAGGTGAAGCAAGCATCAGTCCTGAAGAAATAAAACCATATGTTCTCTGCTGAAACATAGGTGGATCCTGGAAGCCCACATTTTTAAGGGACACGATAAATTTCTGAACCAAAATCGATCTCATATTCTTTATATTACATTGCACTCCAACCAGCTTTTTTCCTACACCCCTTTCCTTCATCATTTCTCTGGCCCGCTCTGCCTCCTCCCACCACCCCATGGAACTATACATGTTGGAAATCAAAATATAGTACCCATCATTCTCAGGATAAAAATCGATAGCACGCTTTGCTATCCTTATCCCCATCTCAGTTTCATTGTGAACAAGACAAGAACTCAACAGAGCTCCCCAACACCCCCATCAGGAGAGATGGGCATTGACATAACCAGGGCTTCAGCTTCCTGAAGATTACCTGATCTGCCAAGAAGGTCCGTCATGCAAGCATAATGCTTCAAATTCGGCTTTATAGAATAATGTTCCATTCTACTGAATAGAAACTTCCCTTCTTCAACAAGTCCTGCATGAGCACAAGCATTGAGAAGAGAAAGAAAGGTAAGATCGTTTGGTTTAGCCTTTGATTCTTCCATCTGCTGGAAAATCTGAAGTGCTGATTTTGCATCTCCATGCATTGCATAACCTGAAATCATTACATTCCAAGAAACTACATCCTTCTCCTCAATTAACATGAATAACTCCCTCGATTTCTCTATTTGCCCACACTTTGCATACATGTCAATCAATGCAGTAACAAGAGATTGACAGAGCTCATATCCTCCTTCCTTGATGTAACAATGAATCCTTTCCCCTTTCTCCCATGATGCTAGATGAGAACAAGCTGAAACAACAGTTAACAATGTTGCCAAGTCGGGCATTAAGTTTCCCAAAAGCATTTGATCAAATAAGGCAATAGCCTCAGAAAATGTCCGCAACAAGTATACGCTGACATCATTGTGTTCCATGTGATAACATCTCTTTGTGTTTGATTAAATATCCTCCATGCAACAGTTAAGTTTCCCACTTTTCCATACATATCTATGAGAGAATTAGCAATTGAAGTGTTGTCAGCCATGTAACTTTTAACTATCTGGCAATGAAGTGAGCGGCCAATACGGATTGCTCCTAGCTGAGAACATGAAATGATAACAGAGACCAGGCTGTTTGAATCAACCTCAATGCCAAGTTGTTGCATGTTCCTAAACAATTCTATAGCTTTTGCTTCTTGTCCCATCTTACAATATCCATGAACCATTATATTCCACGACTCCATGCTATGGTTAGGTATCCTTATGAAGAGCTTCTCTGCCATAGATAGGATTCTAAACTTGCAGTACATCGATAAAAATGCATTATGAACCAGCTGATTGAACAAAAAATTCCTCCTTATGATTAGTCCATGAAAAGCCTTTCCCTCACGTACACTCATGAAATTTCCAAAACCCAATACCATAGAACTAATCAAAATTCCATCTGCACATAAACCATCAACTTGCATTTCCCAAAATATATCTAAGCATTCCTTCATAAGTCCAAATCTAGCATTCACGCTAATGATTGAAGTCCATGAGATAACATCTTTATCAACAACTTCAGAAAATGAAGCATATGAATCCCCAACACTCCCACACCTAGAATACATAGACAATATTGAAGATTGTACAAGTGGATCAAATCCAAGTCCAGTTTTCACCACAAAACCATGTAAACACTTCCCCTCATCCAAAGCGCACAGATTTGCGCAAGCCTGAAAGCCACCTTCCAAAGTCCTAAAATTTGGCCTTGTATCACCATCCTCGGCAACTCTATGCATATCACGAAGACATTCCAAACCCTTCTCACTCTGCCCATTTTGCACGCAACCAATTACAAGAGCCGTCCAAGCAACCACATCTTTAACAATCATTTCATCAAACACAAGATGAGCATCCCCCATTGAACCACACTTGGCATACATAAAAACAAAGGAAGACCCGACGGCCGAACTCAACACGAAAAGGCTAGATTTCAAGACCAACCCATGAACATATCTCCCACAAACGTCCCACCTCAGCTCAGCACAAGCGGAAACAACCATGGGAACAGTGAAATCATTAGGCAGGGTATTAGACAACCTCATCTTAAGATAATAGGCAAAGGATTCAGAGTAGTTCCCATTGGAGAAATGGGATTTGATAACCGAATTCCAAAGGAAAACATCCTTTTTCGGAATGGGAAGTGAATCAAAAACCTTGGTGGAACAATGGGGTTTGTTGAAAAAGGCGTACAAAGAGATGAGCTTTGAGGAAATGAAAATGTTATCGTTTGAGTTGCCGCTGGTGATAATGAGAGCATGGGATTGAAAAAGGGATTTGACAGTTGAAGAAGCAGCGTTGGTGGAGAGGAAGGAGTCTAAGTGACAGTTAAGGTAGTTAGAAGTTGAATAAAACAAGAGTTGATGGTGAGGAGAGGCGAAGTGTTGTTTCAACAACCGTGTTGGTTTGAGTTTCAGCATTGTTGTTTAAAATGGAGTGGGATCCTAAGCTTTAAAATGAAAGGAAATCCTCCCACTCAAGATTGGCATCCAATTGCCGGTCATTTGGATACACCACAGTGAATTTTGTACCCACTAAAACCCTTTCAATTTTATGGACGAGGGATCCAAATCCAATGCACCGCTCGGCTTGGTTCACTTTCATTTTATTTTATTTTAAATTATTTAAACACTTTTTAACATTCACGCAGCATGTTCTTATTAAATACTATATATTTTTTAGGTAAAATATGATAAAATGATTGTTTATGTAAATCTATGACAAAAAGAAATACCAATAAAATAATTGGAGTAGGGATTAATTTGTTAATAAAAGTTTAATATTATGGATTTAGTAATAATTTACTAGTAACATTTGATATTAATTTTTTATTAAATTAATTGCGAGCGACGAGCCTTATTTTTCTTTGTATTTTTATTTATTATATTTATTTTATTAATCGAATAAGTAATGATCCAATGGTTCTTATTCAAAGAATCATTGAACTTAATTTGAAGGTCTTATTGAATCGTCGTGATTTCGGTATGAATACGAAGTTTCAATTGATTCATAGATCTTAACAATGAGACTCTTATCAAAAAGAAAGAAAACCACATTTCATACAAATAAAACAAATCAAAACAAAGAAAAAGAATAAGTTGGTAAATAAAAAATTCAAGAGGCCTGTAACGATAAACATAGAGACGATTGTACCGATTTGATCTTTTGGCATAATAATTACAAGGATTTTCACTCTTTTGTGTCTTCAAATAAAATTCATGATAAATGTTTATTATTATTATTTTAATTAAAATTCATTATTTTTATTATTTCATTATTAATATATATTAAAAGCTAATGTATCTTTTACGGCTCTTTCCAACAACCACATTCCAATCATGTTTATTAATTATCATTCTGTTTTCTCTATTTCCACTTACTTGCTATAAAAGTGCATGTTTTCACATTCCTGTTTTACATGTATGTAGGTCATTCTCTTTAATTTAATTTTTGAATCATGAAAATAGAATGATAGTATATAAATTTTCTTATATATTAAATTCATCAAAATCATTGAATTAAATCACCCAAATACAAAATTTTGTTTTGAAAATAAGAAACTAAGATAATAAGAATAAAATGCTATGACGAGAAATAATTCAAAATTAGGTATTAATATTGAAGAACTTTTGTGTTTATGTATAACATCAGTAATCTCATTTCCTGATAAATTATTATTTCATTTTATATAAATATATAATCAATTTATTGAAAATATTAAAATAAAATCAATAATTAAAACATTTATAAAAATATTTAATTGAAAACTATTTTTTTTATTAAATTCAAGTTTTGGTTAGTTTTGACAAACTTATATTATTATCGTTAGATTTTTTTGGGATAATATATTTTTTCTCTAAATTTAGATTCCATCAAGATTTGATGATGTGATCAATGTTTTTGAAATATGATTGGATTGGTCGGTTGAACTATTAAACCGAAAATCAATAGGTATATTGGTCCAAACAAAGGGGTTGAAGTGATTGAATTAGAAACTGCTCAAAATTAGTAAAAATCGAAAATCAACATAAAAACTGGTCTAGTTATTAGAACATTGTATATGTCATTCCATTTAATGATGTGTCACAATATTAAAGTGTTATATCATAAAGTTTTTATATTTTTCAAGTTTAAGATCAAAACGAATTTAGTTATCAATATCAAATACCAAAGTAGATAAAAATATAGATACCTAAATAAACCTAATTGCCAAATTTAGTGGAAAAATTTATATTATCTTATTTTTTGGACTAAATACTTAAATTATGTCTCAACCTTTTAATGGCTCACCCAAACCTTTTAAAATACTCACATAAGAGCATAATCTTTATAAAAATGTTTAATTAAAGATTTTTCATACATTTCATCTCAATTTAAGTAAAAATTAAATTTTACCCTTAAAAAATATAATTTAAAAGTTGATATAAACACTTGAAAAAACATTTATTTGAATATTTGTAAAAGTACTTAAACTTTTATTTGAACAGTTTCGACTTTCATTTGAATAATAGTATTTTTTTTCTCAAATTAAATTTTTTTTTGGTGCGGAGTTTTGGACTTTTTTGGCATCTCTAAAATCTAGTAAGACTGAAAAAGGGTGGGATGAAAATGAGCAGCATGCCTGCATCAATTAAATGCAGGGGGGCCTTTTATGTCTGTTGACTTGATTGACTGGTCCACCATCCATGCTTCAATAAGAAGCTGGCCTTTCTTTACCGTCTTCACCGGGTAAATTTTTAAAATTAATTTTTTTACTCACAAAACTTTTTTATTTCTATTTCTTGATTATAAAAATATTTTATTGTTTCAAATCTTTTTTCTTTTTAAAAAATTATTATCTAGTTAACATTTATGAATCTCAAAATTTGTATTATAAATAATATTTTTTTATTAAACTCCTAACCTGATAAAATTAAAATATAATGGTTGTTATAAATAAAATATAATAAATAGCAATAACTTCTTAATTTAGTCGCAAAAATATTATATTATAAATACGAAAACTTAGCCCTATTCTTCTTCTTCAATTACCGGAAAGAAAAAACAAGTGGGCCAACAATAAATAGGGAACATTCAAATTACATATATATCTTTTAAACAACAAAAATTCCATCTCATTCTCCATTTTTCATATAGTATAATTTTGGCAGCAATTTTTAAACATAATTTTTATTAAAACAATATATAAAACCTTAATTTATTAGATTATTTTACTGTGATGCTTACATAAATTTTTTTAGCTTTGATTTATTATAATTTTAATATAGTAATATTTATATATTTCTTAAATAAAGGGAAAAATACTTTTAAATACTTTCAAGTTCTATAAATATTAAAAAAATACATTCTTAATAATTAATCTCTCCCTTACACGGTTGGTTTAATTCTAACTATTGTGTCCATTATTTTTTATTCTCTCTAACTTTTTAATTGAAAATTTTAAAATGCCAAATTAAAGGGAAAAAAAAAAAAAAAACATTAGTAATTATTTTAATATTTTTTAAAAAGAAAAAAAAAGATATTTAGTTTACTTTTGCTATAATTCTATAAAGAAATCAATTTTATTTTATTATTAAATTTGAAGCCATTAATTTATAATGACGTCAAGTTTGGTTTATGTTTTAACATATAAGACAGAATCATGGTAACGTACAGACAATTTACAACAAAGACCCCAAAAAATCAATACAGTAGATAATTAAGAACAATTACAAAAATTGAAGTCATATCAAACCCAATATAAAAATAATAATTAAAAAAATATTTAATTAATTTTCAGTATTATATGAGCAAAATAACAATATATCTGAACTACTAACTACGGATTGAGTTGCACATTTGTACACTTCCTTTATAATTTTTTATGCTGTGTGGAAGATATGATTTCAATAAAATATATTTATTATTTCGTAAATATAAAAGTAATAAATACAACTAATTTATGCCATAAAAAAATAAAACAAGAGGAAGAGGATAAATGTGAATTACCAGATTCTAATCTGAAAAGAAAAAGAAAGAAAGAAAGAAAGAGGGTACTAATAATTGCAGAGTTGGAAAAATAAGGCAATAAATAAAGAGAAGACTGAGGGGAGGAGTAACAAAAAGTAAAAAGACAGAAGCTTCTTATTGATTTTTGCTTTTTCTTTTTCCATGAGAGAAAAAAACTCAAACAAATATACTGTCATCCCTTTCACTAAGCCAGCTCATTACTTCTAATTTACAGATTAGATGGGAATCAAAGATTGATTCTTTCACTTTTGAAGTTACATGGTACATCTGAAATGAAAAAACCCCTTTTTTGTTTCTTCTCCAATTTGATTCCTTCCTCAAAGGTAAGCTACTTTCTTTTAAATCCATTTTTTTTTTAGATTCTAAGATTTGGGTTTTGTTGAGTGATTATATCTTATAGTTTTCTCTTTGGTTTTTTGGTCAAGGTGAGGTTTTTTTTTTTTTTTTTTGTGTGTGTGTGTGTTGGGTTTTGATAGTTTTAGCTTGGAAGTTCATAGACTTTTAATGTGTCTCCTTGTAGTTATTGAGTTGAACTTCTTTCAATTATGTGAGAACCATTTAGCTGTTCTTTTCCGTATTGTTGTTTGAAATGGAATTCCTTGGTTAGTTCTTCATTTATTTCCCTAGTACTGAATGTTAATACCTGCATTTACTGCTTTACAACCTGGAAGAAGCCTTTTGAGCGTATCGGAATATTGTTTGGTTTTGATGGAAATGTTGCTGCTACTTCCTAATTTATATTTATTACAGTTTATAAGTAGCTTCCTATTGTAACTAAATTCACAGTTGTATTGACATTATTATTATTATTCTTTGAAATTTCTCCATTGCACCATTAACTTAATATTAGCAATTCCTTTTCATTCATTTTGAACCAAATTAGATCTTAAGAATTTTAGCATTCAAGAAAAAGCAGATGTTTTACTTGCTCATAATAGTGATTTTACAAAGAGGTGATTGTCCTTGGGGAATCCCCACCAGGTCTGTGAACCTGGTAATAGCTGAAGCTGCAGGAATAGCTCTTTAGCTAATTGTGTTGTGCCTTACATTTTTGTGCTTGAATGTTTTTGCAGAGATGGAATTCACTTTTATGCTCATGAGATTTTATATTTCATGGCATTGATCATTGGGGCTAACTTTGTTGAAAATGGAATCCTTTCGTGGTTTTATTATATTGGCTTGCTTGCTTTCTTTTGTATCTGCTAATTTACAAGGTATGTGGTTATTCCTTGTCTGAATTTTCTTTTTCCTGGTCAAACATGCTTATGCTGCACATGTGGAGGCAATTGTTCTCTGGTTTCACTTGGTGTGATAAATTTGATAATAGACATCTATTTTTTTTTCTCATAATACTAGTTACTTCAGAGTTTTAGGTCTTTATTCATGCTAAAGAATTTAGATGTAAACCAAATATGTTACTTAGCCAGTAAGCTCAAATGGGAACACAATAAGATGCTAGAAGCTTTTCATTTTGCTCAATGAGCTCTAGATTTGCTTTCATATATGCTTTTAATCAAACTATATAATACTATATTTCCTCTGCTGAGATATTAGCGGGTTGAGAAACTGATATATGCCTAAAAGTTATATTTGCCTGAATTCTAGGGAGAGACATATGGATGTCTGTGCGCATGTGTGAGACGTTTAGTGAGATGATATTCCTCGGATAATCTTGTTTCTTTGTTCTATTGATTTTATATACCAACTCTTTAGGCCTGGTTTGGCCTGGTGTTATTTTTTGCGTAATTGGATTATGAATATTCATATCATTTGTTTCAGGAGATGCTTTATTTGCATTGAAGACTTCACTCCGTGCTTCACCCGATCAGTTGAGAGACTGGAATCCCGATCAAGTTAATCCTTGCACTTGGTCAAATGTTATGTGTGATCCTAGTAATAATGTCATTTCCGTGTAAGTAATTTGCTGTACTTTTATTTTTCCTCCTTGACTATTATTCATAGTTGTAAATATATGCATACATTATTCAATTGATTATGAAATATTTATTATTATTTTTTCATTCTTCTTCATTATATAAATAAATAGTTATCCTTATATCGTAATTCTGCTTTCAGGATGTTGGCATCCATGAACTTTTCTGGTACGCTGTCCCCTAAAATAGGAGTTCTGACGACACTTTCATCACTGTATGTATCAACATATTCAATCAAACAGTATAGTTCAATAGTTTATGTTCTTCATGTGTTCATATATCTCTGTATACCATGTTTTCATCCTGTAGTACATTGAAAGGAAATGGTATAACTGGTGAGATACCAAAAGAGTTAGGGAACTTGTCGAGCTTGACCAGCTTGGATTTGGAAAATAATCGTTTAACCGGAGATATACCTTCTTCCCTCGGTAACCTTAAAAATCTCCAATTCCTGTAAGTACTGCTGTTTGTTTTATATTTAGGCTTATTTATTTATTTGCAGTGTCTTGTATTTAATTATTTTAAGGCATCCTTTCTTTCATTCAAGCAGGACACTGAGCATGAACAATCTTACTGGGACTATCCCTTCGTCAATCTCAGATCTTCCAAAGTTGATTAGTCTGTAAGTATTGCATCCAGATTGATATCTGAATGTCTTGGAAAACAGCACTTAATTGACTATGCCTTAAGTTCCCAGTTTGTAAAGTTGCAAACTCGAACGAACAAGGATTATTTCTCTTTACTCTTTTTAAAGTTACCGATGGCATGGTTGAACTATTTCTGCAGTCTGCTTGATGGAAATGATCTTAGCGGTCAAGTTCCTGATCATTTGTTCCGCATTCCGATTTACAAGTATGCCTATCTTTGATTAGTTCATTTCATTTCCTATTTTAAGACAAAGAAATAAAAATATTGTAAATGGTCGATTCAATTCTCACATCGATCACAAATATTTATCAGCAGTGAACTTAAGCTAACACATTTATTTATTTCAGTTTTACAGGAAACAGGCTAAATTGTGGTCGAAATTTTCCACACGGTTGTGCGTCAAAAGGAAATGAGTCGGGTAATTGGATTTACTAATTTGAGTGAATTGCATTGTTTTTACTGCTTTCAATGGTTTCAAAG
Organism: Gossypium australe; assembly: GCA_005393395.2. NCBI lineage: Eukaryota > Viridiplantae > Streptophyta > Magnoliopsida > Malvales > Malvaceae > Gossypium > Gossypium australe. Next base: position 15,629 of record SMMG02000071.1, read on the forward strand.
ATACCCCATTTAAAAAATATGTACCATAATTTGACCAGCTATCTCTGAGGTTTCTCTTCGTTTGCAGGTTCTTCACAGAAACCAAAAGTTGGAATTATAGTTGGAATTATTGGCGGGTTTATAATTCTTCTTCTTTTCAGTAGCTTGCTGTTTTTCTTGTGCAAGGGTCGACGGAAAGGCTACAAGGGTGAAGTATTTGTAGATGTTGCAGGTTGGTGCTACCTTTCATTCTTCTGAGTGAAAACCGGTGGCTGCTGATTGGACCAGCTGATTTGATCAAAATGATTTTAAATATATAAAAAATAATTTCTGGTCCAACTGAATAATTTTGAATGGTCAGGTGAAGTCGACAGAAGAATTGCTTTTGGTCAATTGAAAAGGTTTGCTTGGAGGGAATTACAGTTGGCTACTGATAGCTTCAGTGAAAAGAATATCCTCGGACAGGGAGGTTTTGGAAAGGTTTATAAAGGCGTGCTTTCTGATAACACAAAAATTGCAGTTAAGAGATTAACCGATTTTGAAAGTCCTGGAGGAGATGCAGCTTTTCAACGTGAAGTCGAGATGATAAGCGTAGCTGTTCACAGGAATCTCTTGAGGCTGATTGGCTTTTGCACAACACCAACTGAACGCCTTTTGGTTTATCCGTTTATGGAGAATTTAAGTGTGGCCTATCGCCTTAGAGGTACTAGTTATTTGAGAATTTAATTCAACATTACCATATTACATATATTTTATCATTCTTAAAACGAACTTCCTATCAAAAACGAACATTGTGCTATTGCCATTAGAGCTACTTTAGGTGCAGAAAAGTGTCAGTTATGTTGAATTTTTATTACAATTCCGTGAATCTGCTGAGGATGTCAAATGTGTCTTTTTGAAATTTCTACAATCATTGGACTGTTTTTATATAATTTTCTGTTTTGTAAAGCATTCAGTTCTACAGAGCTTCGTATAATATGCGACTATTATTGGAACCGTTGCAGAACTCAAACCTGGTGAACCTGTTTTAGATTGGCCTACAAGAAAAAGAATAGCCCTAGGTGCAGCACGTGGACTGGAATACCTTCATGAGCATTGCAATCCGAAGATCATTCATCGGGATGTGAAGGCAGCTAATGTATTATTGGACGAAGACTTTGAAGCAGTTGTTGGTGACTTCGGCCTTGCAAAGTTGGTGGATGTCAGGCGGACAAATGTAACGACTCAAGTTCGAGGGACAATGGGTCACATAGCTCCCGAGTACTTGTCCACTGGGAAGTCATCGGAAAGGACAGATGTCTTTGGTTACGGGATTATGCTTCTAGAGCTTGTAACAGGTCAACGCGCGATTGATTTTTCACGCTTGGAAGAAGAAGATGATGTTTTGCTGCTTGATCATGTAAGATAACTAAAAATCTATTACTATGTTGGGTTTCACATTTGCAAATGAACAGTTAGTTCTTAATAGTATTGTTGTTTTTGATCACTGGTCAATTTTTGTTTGTGAAGGTCAAGAAGCTGGAAATGGAGAAAAAGCTGGATGCTATCGTAGATCGGAACCTTAATAAAAACTACAACATCGAGGAGGTGGAAGCAATGATCCAAGTTGCATTGCTTTGTACACAAGCTTCACCCGAGGAACGTCCAGCAATGTCAGAGGTGGTGAGGATGCTGGAAGGAGAGGGGCTGGCTGAGAGATGGGAAGAGTGGCAGCATGTTGAAGTTACGCGTAGGCAAGAGTACGAAAGACTTCAAAGGAGATTTGAATGGGGAGAAGATTCATTATATAATCAGGATGCGATCGAGTTATCCGGTGGAAGATGAGGTAAACATATAATATCCTAGTTAGTTGGTTAGCTAAATCAAATGTTTCACTTTAGCCAAAAAAAAAAAAAAACAGCCATCATATTATTTCTGTTTTATTATCCGAATCATTGTTCGTCGTAACTCTCCTTTTCAGCATGCTGTATTCGATGATTTCTTGTTTGTGTTTATTGAATGGAAGAGCAAACCTGAAGAAAGGGCATGTTCTTGATTTTCAGTAAATTTTTCTCTTAATCTCAACATGGCGCCTTTGTGTTTGTGTATTTTAAAGAAACCATATTTTTCTCAATCACTCTTTTTCGTGATTGAACCATACATAAACTTTGAGTTGTAGCTTGGCAAACTTTCCAGTTTACACTTAAAAACACTTGCAAAAAAAATAATAAGCATTTTGTTATTACAGGAAGCTAACATTATTATATGTTACAACAAAGATTATTGGAAAATCTGAAACCAACACTAAAAATCAAGACAAAAATAGAACAGTGAAGCAAGGGATGGAAAACATATTTGCAACGTATAATTTTACACTAAATATAAATCCAAGTCTTACCATGATGAAATGCTACTACACATCGCGAGACGGTCCCAACACATCTTGCAAAGAGTAATTCTCAAAAGACCCAAACCCATCAAGCAAATCGAGATCATTAAAAAACCCATCATCAAAATAGGATTCTTTCTCCGTCAACTCATCTTCATCTTCGTCTTCAACTTCGTCCATTGCCACCACTCCTTTCAGCTTCTGATCCTCCTCCGCCGCCACAGCCGGCATATGCCCTTCGAACAATGATATATGTCCAAAAAGTTTATCTTTCCTCGAAAACCCATTCCCACAACTACATTTCCACTTCTTACTCTCTTCACCTACGCCACAATTCTTCAAATGAGCCTTCAAATCCGCCAAAACCGAGAAACTCTTCTTATGGCACCTATTGCAACAATACATTTTTGGGCAATGGCTTCTCTTGAAATGGTTCCTTACACAAATAACCGATTTCAGTGGCCTAAATTTTTTATGTTTCTTGTTCCTATTACACCCCTCATACGGGCACGAGAACTGGGTTTTCCGAACCGTATTCTTTACTTCCGGTTTCTTCGCCAACGCTTCTGGAGTTTTGTACTGATCTCCGTGAGCCCTCATATGCATCCGTAGATTCGCATCACGTTTGAAACCTTTCCCGCAAATTTCGCAGAAATGTAAATGTTCCGAAAGCAATTCGACGGCGTCTAACTCGATTACCTCGGACTCTCCTCCATCGTAATCTTCGAACTCGGGTTTTGTTTCTGGAATCGGGTTTAGAACCGGAGCCAGATTACGGTAATGGATTTGGGCACAAGAGAGAAGAGCGGCACCGTTGATGATGGTTTGGTGGACGGCGTTGGCGATTTCGGAGGAAACGTGGTCCATTTGATCTTTGGAGATCAAAGTGTTGGTTTGACCGATTGAGAGAGGAAATCTTGTAGAGAGTCCATCCTGCTTTTCACCGTCGAGAGATTTTGGAGTGGTACACGTAGATCGGCATCGCCGTCCGGCTCTTGTTGCCGTCCAGAGGCTCCTCCGGTGCTGGGATATTCCGACGATATACGAAAGGGTTCTCCGGGATTCGACATTTTTTTTGGGGAAGTGAAGACTTCTTTTTTTTTTTTTTTTTTCCTTTTCTGAATTTTAATAAGCTTACGGAAGACTAGACTAAGTAGAAAAGGCTTTTGTCTTTTATTTTATATTATGAACTTTGAAAAAGACAAGAGAGCCAAGTTGGAAACACTCGAAATGTACGCTGAGACCGACACGTGTGACTTGCAGATCTCGGCCTTTTAATAACTGCGTGGCACGCAACTATTGGGTCACTATTTTTTCTTTTGGACTTTTCTCCGGTCCATTTCTAGCATCTTTCATTTAATTGGCTATTTTCCCATATGATCCAAAAAATTTTGATATTTATAAAAATAACTTAGATTCAAAAACAATTACTAAAATGATCTGAAACAAACAGTAGAATAGGGTTTTGGCCTTCTAATGGCCGGCATTACCTGGTATTTTGGCCCCATGATTGCCTGATGATTGTGTCAGGTTTTAAAAAATTGATTTTTTTAGTTTTTGGCCTTCCAATAGTCAGCACCAGGGTATTTTTAAAATCGTATCATAATAGTATATAAAAATACCAGTATTTAAAAAAATTTTAGTTCTGGCCTTGTAACGGCCGGCACCACACTAGTAAAAAATTTTATTTTATTTTTGGTTTTGGCCTTCTAATGGCCGGTACTAGGGACTTTTTTCGTGTCCCAATGTAATTTTTTTTTTACTTTTCACTGATGGTTGGCACCAGATCAATAATTTTTATTTTTTTTTTTGTTCTGGCCTTCTAATGGTCTGCATCAGGGGGTTTTTGTGTCCCAATGCAATTTTTTACTTTTTGACATTGATTGCTGTCACCAGACCAGTAATTTTTTTTTAAAAAAAAATGGTTCTGACCTTTTAATGGCGGGCACTAGACTAGTAAAAAAAAATTGGTGCTGGCCTTCGGGACTTTTTTCGTGTCCCAATGCAAATTTTTTTGTTCAGATCATTTTGGTGATTATTTTTTAACCTGAGTCATTAATTTTAAAATTTTATTTTTGGTGCCGGAACAAATCAATTTAAAGGAATAAATTTATTTTTTTAAAATTTTGATTTTAATTAAAAAACAAAATAATTAAATGATAAAGCAATTTAATTAAAAGAGGCCAGGCCTGAAACCGGCCATTAACAGGCCTCCAAAGCTTGGCCAACACCTAAAAAAATTTAATTTTTTTTATCTGGTGTCGGCTATTAGAAGGCCAAAACAAAAAAAAAAAATTAAAATACTGGTAGTCTGGTACTTGCCATTAGAAGGCCAACACCTAAAAAATTTTGAATTTTTTTTTCGTATCTAGTGCCGACCATTAGAAGGCCAGAACAAAATTTTATTTATTTAAATACTGGTAGCCTAGTGCCGGCCATTAGAAGGCCAGAACCTAAAAAAATTTAAATTTTTTTTTCGTACCTGGTGCCGGCCATTAGAAGGCCAGCACCTAAAAAATTTGAATTTTTTTTCGTACCTGGTGCCGGCCAGCAAAAGGCCAGAACCAATTTTTTTTTTTAAATATTGGTATTTTGTATACCAGTATGATACGATTTAAAAAATACCCTAGTGCCGACCATTGGAAAGCCAGAACCAAAAATTTTAATTTTTAAAGTCTGACACAATCATCAGGCAATCATGAGGCCAAAATACCAGGTGGTGCCGACCATTAGAAGGCCAAAATCCCATTCTACTTTCATTTGGTGAACTTAGGTATTTTTTAAAATATTAATTATTTTTGAATCAATTTGGTAAAATAGCCCATTTAATTATTGCATTTTTTTCCCAAAATTTAAACCTAAAAAATTAGTTATGGCAAATAAAGTCTTGGCTTAGTAGGAGAGATGTCAAAGTTTCAATCAAATAAAGTCTTGGCTTAGTAGGAGAGATGTCAAAGTTTCAATCTCACATCTATGTTTGATTTAGGTTTATTTTAGTCACTCATTCAATTTAGTATATAAAATAATTGATTTTATCTTTATTAACATGTGTTTATTTTAATGAGCTATTTAATTTTATGTTTAAATACTTTCAATAATAAATATAAGTGAAGTGATAATAAATTTAGATTTGTAATTTGTAATTGATTTATTTAAGGGTAAATTATCAAATAGTCACTTTTGTTTCTTTCGGATTACATTTAGTCACTTATGTTTGAAATGTTACGTTTTAGTCGCTTATGTTATCGTGTTATAATGTTTTAGTTATAAGCATTAATTGTCGTTAACAGTGTAACGGTAACCTGACGTGGCACGTTAATTATCATTTCCAACGAAAATGTTAGGTTAAATTATGTAATTGGTCCCTATATTTTTCCGTTTTGAGCAATTTTTTTTTTTCTTTTACATTAAAAGAGATTGAGAATGAAGGAAATAGATGGAGAAGTAGAAGAGAATGGAAAATAAAGAAAAAAAAGGAAAGTTAAAAGAACATAAAAAAAATTGCTCAAAATGAAAAAAAATATGGAGACCAATTGTATAATTTAACCTAAAATTTTTGTTTGAAATGATGAAACGTGCCACGTTATCTTGCCATTACATCGTTAAAGGCAATTAATGGCTTAGTGACTAAAATATTACAACACGTTAATGTAAGTGACTAAAACGTAACATTTCAAACACAAGTGATTAAAATGTAACATGAGGGAAACAAAAGTGACTATTTTGGTAGTTTACCATTTATTTAAAGATGTTATAAAAATATGAAAAGATAAAAAATTCATTATAATAATATTAATTATAATTTAAAAGAAAAATGTTTCTGTAATTTCATAACTGTTGATGACTCGATTAAAGATGATACCAACTCAATAAAATGTTTAAATATAAGTATAACTATAAGTTTTAATTTAAATTTTTTTATCAAAACTTTTATAATGTTGAAGTTAGTTTCTACTTTAATGTTGAATGAATTTCAAGTTTTTCAATGTACGAGATTGCATAAAGTACCTCGATACTATGGTTGCTGAAGTTGGATTGAATTACGATTCTGCTAGACTCATTTAATCTCTTCTCTTATCAGGGCGAAAGTAGAAATTTTTTTTAGGTGGGTCGAAATTAAATTGTATATTTTATAATACTAAAAAATAAAATTTCACCATTTGAATAACTTATATCTTTACATGGGAGTGGTTCAGCCATCAAGCTACTTTTTGAGGTATCATTTGGGGGGTAAAATGCAATTTTACCTTTAATTTAAAATTTTTAAGATTTTAATGAGACCTAAATGAAAATTTTCCCACTTTATACCCCCGGCTATGCCGCTGCCTCTTATGATACCTCTTATTTCTCTATTCTAAATTATTTAAATCTCTTCAGCTTTAACATAAAGTCTCTTTAAAAGATTTCTTAATTTCAAAATGATATTATTGAGATTACAAAAATAAAATATCTTCCATTGAAATAACCATAGTGAATTAGGTTTTTTTTTTTCAAAATTATTATTATATTCTTAGTATTAAATATTGTTTAGGTTGTAAATAACTAAATATTAATTGTTTTAAAAAGTAGTAATAAAAAAATGAATGAAGTGACTAATTGCTGCCGAAATTTGGAAATTTATGTGTCGGGTCATTAAATCATCTCAAATTATATACAATAACTTGAATTAGCAAGTTCCTTTGCATGCTAGAGTTTATTGCCACTCTAGTTGAACGATGGAGGGGCCCAAAACCTATACTTCTCTTCTTCTTCTTTTCATACAATAAATGTACTATAATGTTACAAGATTTAGGGTACGTTTGGTTCGCTGTAATGGAATAGAGGTGTAATGTAATAGAGCTGTAATAAGTAATTCAACTGTTTGGTTGAATGGAATGGAAAAGAGCTGTAATAGAATTCTTGTGTTTGGTTGAATGGAATGATGTTGTAATAGCATAAGGAAAAGAACTAAAATGACCAGAATACCCTTAGCAGAATTTTTTTAGGTAGATGATTATTGTTATTGTTATTAAATTTAATAAGGTTATTATTGAAATAATTTAATAAAATATTTAATCATATTTTAACATAATTATTATTAAATATAATTTAATAAAAATAATTTAATAACATGCTTAATATATTATTATTATATGAATTAAAAAATCTTAATATATAATACTATAAAATATATATAATTTATTTTTATTATTTTAAACTGCAATACATATATGTGCTAAAATATCATTATTGAAACAAATAATTAATTACTTTACAAAAAAAATATTAGAAGTAATTAATTAACTTGAGAATTATATTTCACATCCAAGCAATACATATATTAACAAAAAGTTACATGATTTCATTAGTTTATATGTCATAATCCATATGTTTTAAAATTTTACAACATCAAAAAGTTACAACATTATAATGACATTCTATTATGTCATTATACCATCCAAATTACACACAAAAAAGATATCAAAATAATATATACTTTTACTTAATATCTTTTACTTAACATAATATATAATTTAATAATATACTTAAATAATAAGTATATATGCATTATTTTACAAATATAGTAGTATCACACATGTCGCCATATGTAGCATACATTTGTCTAATTTAATTTATTCATCACATAATATCAATTTAATATAATAAATACATTAAATATTTACTTAAATAATAAGTAAATGCATACATGGTATTACAAATGTATGTACAATATTTATTACACATGTATTTTATTTTTACCATACACTTGTCTTTCTTTATTTATTTAATAATAATAATTTAAAACCTTAAACATAAAAAAATCCAATAATTAAGATTTTATCTAAGTTTGCCGTCACATCTATAAAAATTGGCTTAATTGTCATTTTGATCCTTTTATTTTCTTAATCTACAACTAAACTTTCACACTTTATTCAATTTAATTTTTTTCTCCTAATTATCCTTAATTAAGCTAATTCACTTTATTAAACTTTAATTAACCAGTCACTTAACTTCGTAAATATTTTAATAGATATTTACATATTCATTTTCAGCAATGGAGACCCGAAAATACACTTTTCGATGACCGTAAAATTCGGGTCAGTACATTATAACACATGATGAATCAAAGGAAAATAGATTACCATTCAACAAGTCTAGTACGATACAAAATAATTCAAACACCACCAAAGTTTCATAAACTAGATACATGAAATAACATAAACAACTTAACATTTACTATTTTTACCCTAAACCTAAACTAATTTCTAGATGCTTGCCATTCATTGAACATTCGGTTGGCTAGTTCCATCCTCCAAGTAGCCCATGCATCCGATGGATGAATATTTACGATATTCAATTCATCATCATCTATCACATTACTAGGTAATCTTTCTTCCAACTCCGCTTCAATAGGATCAATACTCATATAGGTTCTAATAAAATTATGGAGCAAACAACATGCAATAATGATTCTATTGTGCACCCTCACAGGATAAAATGATGGACTCCTAAGTATTCCCATCTAAGTTTTAATAACCCAAAACATCTTTCAATAACATTACGCGCTGAAGCATGTTTCATATTGAAAAATTCTTCCGGAATACTTGGTTGGTAACCCTGACGCCACTCATTCAAATGATATCTTTGTCCTCTAAATGGCGCAAGAAATCCCTCACAGTTTGTGTATCCAGCATCAACTAGATAATAACAACCTATAAAAAGAAACTATTTGTCATGGTTAATTTCCCATAAAAGTATGATCTTAAAAATTAATTCAAATTCCTATAATTTTGCACTTTACCATGCGGAACTTTTAGTCCATGTCTCCTACTAATAGCATCTCGAAGAACTCGTCCATCAGCAACAGAACCTTCCCAACCAGGAAGAACATAAACAAAATGCATATCAGGTGTACAAACACCTAACATATTTGTTGCTATGTCACCTTTTCGCGTTCGATATCTAGATTTATCAACTTCTGGAACCCTAATCTTGATGTGGGTTCCGTCTAAAGCACCTAAGCAATTCTAGATCACATGTATAAACCTCGAGTTAAGATACTATATTTAAATGTAAAAGGATTAAATTATGTACGAGCTATATATAGTATTCACTCAAATACCTTGAACCATTTCCACCTTGGTCTGTAGAATTAGCTGTAATTGGCTCTGCCTTTAATAACACACCTTGTAAGCGTATGACAGCATTTAAAACATTGTGAAATGATCTGCTAACGGTTTCCCCAGACCTATTAAAGTGATGCTTGATAGATGAGAAATGATATGTAAAAACATTGCCACTTGCTCATCAACAAGCATGTTCCTTGACGACTTCATCCCCCTAAAGTTTGTAACATCTCACATAGTTTAAAAAAGGTAATTCTATTCATCCTAACTTGTTCAATACAAGTCGTCACTAGCATATACAAGTCTCGTCACATAATCTCGTTGTGCATAAAAATCTAAAATATAGGATCTAATCCTTGGTCTATAAGTATGTAGGCTATGGATGGCACCTAATGCAACTAAGAACCAACTCGCAACAGTACACATTTGCAACCATATTGTAACAGCAAGACCAATTCTTTTACGCCTCACACTTTGTCCTATCAAAGGCAGACGAGCCATAACTGCAATATATTAAAGATTCAATTTCTTCAAATCATAGTAAAAGGGTCACATTTCTTGAATACTAATTTCAATAACTGTAAAACAAAATCAAAGAATATAATTGCCATATAACTTACAGTGTTTCAGTGAATACAAGATGCTCAACTCTGTAACTCCAAAATTCTTTGGATTCACAAACTCTGTAACTCCAAAATTCTTTGCTGCATAGTTAAAGCATAAAGCAAGCATTCAAAAGAAGAAATTAAAAGCCTACTTGTTCCTCCTCTTTTGTATAGTTAAAGCATAAAGCAAGAATTCAGAAGAAGAAATTGGGACACAAATTAAATCTACCTCCATTAGTTTTAGAAATTGGTTTTCCCAGCATTTATCAATGCAGTTTTTTTTATTCAAATTTTCTCAAAAATAGGAGGACACCATACGTATTTTTTTGTCAAAATTATATATCCTTGAAAATATTCATTACGAGTCTCATTCGAATTTGATTGAAAATCTATTGTTCTATTGGCTCTTAACATTTTACTAAATACGTTCTTACCATATAACAAGTAACTCCATCATCTATGATCGACCATATATATAATTAATAAGAAAGAACTAATTTTAGATCAAGAAACATGTCTCATCTTGTAGAAGAAACAAATTATTTGAAGCAAAAGTAGCAGTAACTGAAAGACATGCAAATCTATTCAAATAATTTAATGTTGTCCTAACTCTCAGCTATTTCAAAAAGCCAATAGGCATAAAGAAGTATTTTTTTTTCTTAATTCCATGAGTTCGTGAAATTTAGAATGACTATTGGTACTAAAATCATATCCATGCCACTGCTAAAATTGCACTAAGGATTGATAGATTCATTTCAAGAAGATCAAAACATTCAATAGATTTATTCATTAACAGAGTAAAAGCATAGGCAGAATCCGGAAAGTCGTGAAATGGAATTGAAGAAAAGTAGTTAGCTCTATTCTGAGTCAGTGTGAATTAAAGGGTATATCGACTTCATCGAAAGAAAATTAGAGGACTGATTTGGAATATATGGTTTCCAATTGAGATCATTAATCTTATAAATTAAGCCTAACAATGACACCTTGGATTTGATTGAGCCAATT
>SMMG02000509.1:0-34222 GCA_005393395.2 Gossypium australe
TGCTCTCAGCAGTACGCAAAAGTGTATGAGATAGGATCCATTCAAGCCAAGTCATGATCTCATTCAAGTTTTTATCTTTTTTCTTTGAGCACCTCCAATCCAAAAGCACATTCCTCCCTTTTTTTGTGGTGTCGGCAAATAAAGAAGATAGTTCGATAAAAATATCTGAAAAAAGAGAAAGCAACAATTTCCCTTTGGTTTTAATTGTGCTAACACTAGTGTCCTCTTCAAGAACAGGACAATTTAAAGCACACAAAACCTTCAAGCTCTGGGATGAGAATAGTAATCTAGAAACATCAGTTGAACCAATATCAGTTCTTGAAACATCCAACCCGATCAATTTAGGCAGCTTGTGCCAGAGATGTGAAACCACACTCCAGTTCATATTTGACGACCCTGCAACAGAGAGAAACCGGACAGATAAAATATTTCCCAGGGCTGCCTCATCAACAGTCAAACAATCAAGGAACCCAATGTCAATCAGATTAGGACAGTGCTTAGCCAAAGCGTTGATTGAATCGGCAAAAACATCCTTTATTCCAGATAACCGAAGTTTCTTCAGCTTTGGACAGCAAAAAGCTATTGCTTTTATAGCATCACCAGTGATCCTTTCACAAAAGTCTGGACCGAGCTGAATACTTTCCAGAGCCTCATGTCGAGCAACAATCACAGATAGAGTAGCATCAGTTATTTTCCTGCAGTAGTCACCATTTATTTCACACAAGTTTTTAGCTTGAAGATGAATTACTGCATCAGCAGACTCTGCCCCTCGAAACTTTAGCTTTTGAAGATTCATACACCTGGGGGCAAGTGAAGTAGCCATTGTAGTATCAAATTTATGAGCACGGACATCCAATGAACTCCATAAACATTGAGAAGCAGCCAAAACCCTCCATGCCCTACAAGTCGATGACAAACTCGCCCGATCACGATAATTCAGCCGCGAAAATAAGTGAATCACTGTATCATCAGGTAAGATTGTCCAATCCACGACCCCATTTCTGTCAGTACCTAAATCCTCAACTCCGGTTTCATGGCAACCTAGTGATACAGCGCCATCCTTCCCTTTAATTGCCACCTTGCGCCGCACCCTACGACTCATATCTTTTGATCAATCTAATAACAACTTCAGATGCCGAAATCCTTGGAAGTTGCAACCTCGAAGCAACTTAACCCTATAAGCCTATAACCACTCGATGCACAAACAAGGAACTAAAATATACAAACGCTTCAAACACAAATACCCAATTCATAAAACTACTAAAGAAGCATAGAAGACCGAAAAAAGCAACAGTCTTTGGCCTCAAAAACCCTAACCCTCTAACCAGCAATCGAATATTGTATGTATGTCACACGCAACAAATCTTGAATTTTGATAATTTACAACAATCGACAAACTCAACAACCAAATAACATCTTGAATGATAAATGCATTGCAGGGAAGGAAATCGAACGTCTCTTCTCAAACATACGAGATTCCAGGGCCTTCTGGGTACGTGGGTGAACCATTAAAAATCTCGTAACTTTCAGATTAAATCACTAAGCCCTTTTCTTTTCTTTTTTTATCGGATGGCATTGAAAGAAGCTTCAATGAAAGCACGAAAACTAGGCAAAGAAATGAACCATCCCTCAAGCCATGTGTCTACAACTCTGTTGGTTAATAATTTCCATTTTGTGTTAGGCACGCAAGGAAGAGAGATAGAGAAGGATAATGGGAAATATTGTAGCGACAAATTTTTACAGCATTATATTAAGATGAACAAATCATGGGCTGGGCAGACAAGAGGTTTTTTTTTCTTTTTTCCTTTTTCTTTTTTTCCCCCCTTTTATACATCAATGGAGATATATACACATATGCATACACATGTATTGAGTTCTCATTCCATTGCAGAATGTAAATTTTATTCTCGTTACGTTACAGTCAACATACTTTATTGAGTTTCTTATATTAGTACGTTAATTGGTGTCAACATATCATTTTGGTCTTATTTGTACTCCTATACATAACTCTAGAATGCATGTTCATTTAATTCAATAGTATTTATATTATAGTATTTGAAATAGTTGGACCGATAATTGGTTGGTCAAAAATCGATACGAACTGATTAAATAACTAGTTGAACCAATTTTTTATTTTTTAATAATTTATTTAGTTTTCAATGAATCAATGACTTGATCGGTTCAACTATCAATTTAGGCTATTTTTGTGTACCAAAACATTGAATGGTATTTTCTATACATAATTCTAAAAGATTCGATTCCATTTCATTCTAACGACAAGATTGAGATTTAACATTGATGTCTCAAGTATTGAGTCTTATAATACATAAATATGATGTATGAGTTCTCTCTCAAATTTATTTTGAATTTATGTCTCACTATGTGTGATGTAAGTTTATCTCGATTATTATAATATAGCTCATATATATTGTAGTTTTTCAATTTATTGTGTTTTATAATATGTATTATTTGTATCTATGAACTAGTTTTCAACTTATTGTGTTTTGTATTGTTTAAATTATAGTTATAATATCTAATCTAATACTTATATTTAAGTTTTTTACCAAGTTAGTGTCACCCTTATCCGAGTCATAACTTAGTTGTGAAATCATAAAAATATCCCTTGTTTTAAATTATCATCTAATATTATTATGATGACATTTTTTTTCTTTTCATATTTTTTTATAATCTTATTACTTATATTTAAAATTTTCACTAAGTTGGTGTAACCCTTAACCAAGTCATCAACTCAATTATAAAATTACAAAATACCCCTTTCTTTTAAATTATAATTAATATTATTATGATGACATATTTGTCTTTTTATACTTTTATATCATTTTTAAAATAATACTATCATAAATTATAAATCCAAGGATCAAGTGTTCAGTAGTATTAAAATACAAGTTTGTCATTACTCCGTCTATATTCTTTATTAAACAAATTTTAAAAGAAAATATTTGTAACATAAAATATTTTATTTCACCCACATCGTGAGTATGAAAAAATCTAGTATATTATTTGTGCTTGTACTCCTAAAAAACTTATATATATTTTTCAAATAATATATTTGGTTTTATGCAAGGATGAAGTAAGAAAAAAATTTTAGGGGCTGAAATTAAATTGTATATTTTTACGATGGTAAAAATATTATTTCACCATTTTAATATCTATATCTTTATAATTTTTAAAGGATTAAATCAAATTTTTATTATTTTTAGAGGGGGTCAAAGTGTAATTTTACCTTTACTTATTTAAATTTTTATAAAACTTAAAGGGACCTAAATGAAAATTTTCTATTTTAGGGGTGTCGGGCCCCTGCTAACCCCTGGCTACACCCCTGGTTTTATGTTCTAATTTACATTTTTCAGGGATAAATACCAAAATTATACATGAACTTTGATATAATTTGTAATGTTATACATTAACTTTAATTTAATGCATTTGTACACATTAAACTTTATTTTTTATTCAATTTTCACATTTCACTAACCATATTATCTCTATGGTGCAATTTTCCGTTAAATCATATGTAAATTGCTTATATGACATTTTATTAGGTTAAAGAACAAATAAGCAAATTTAAATTATTTTCACCTAGATTAAAAAAACTGGGGAAGTAAAAAAAACCCTTTTCTCAAGTGTGCTTATTTTTTTAATCTAGGAGGAAACAATTTAATCTAATAAAATGTTATGTCGACAATTTACACATGATTTAATGAAAAATTGTACTACATAGATAATAGAGTTAGTGAAATGTGAAAATTCAACCAAAATTAAAAACTTGATGTATACAAATGTACCAAATTAAAGTTGATATATAATATTGAAAATTGTATCAAAGTTCATGTATAATTTTGATATTTATTTCTTTTTTATTATATATTTAATTAATTGAGCTGATTTTTACTTTACTTTTTTAATATTTTAAAATTCATAATAATAAATTTAATCCCTTTAAAAATAATGAAATCATAAATTAATACATAATAATCTTTATATTTTGAAATCTCAAAATTTTATAATTCAATTTTATCCCTAAAAATTTTATCACCTTAACCTTCATGATTTAAAATGATGGCTTTTTCAAGTAAAATCAGATTTCCAAAATGACTTTTTAAGCCAAATAAAAAATTGAAAATTTTGTTTTTTTGAAACTTGTTGGGTGTCGATATAAATTATCCTTTTATTTTTATTAATTATATAAATTATAAATGTGGTTTATATATTAAAATTATTTACACAAACTTGTATTAATTTATTAAAAATACTTAAAATTTATATTTTATTTATCATAATATTAATAATAAGTTATCATAAAATATTTTTTAATATTTTATGATAATATAAATTGAATATTTATTAAAATGGTTTTTAATAATTTATCATAACATAAATTAAATATTTATTAATATCAAAACATTGCATCATGGTAATAATAATGACATGGGAAAGGAATAATATTTTGCATTTGAGTCAATTATTTCATTACTTATGAAAGATTTATATTTATAAGAGTCACGTTTATATGTGATTTAATATTTAAATTAAATTTTACAAATAACTTTTATTAATTGCTTAAAAAGTATTTAAATGAAAAATTCATCTATCATAATTAATTTGAATATCATCATTAAATTAGTTTTTTCTTTACATCATATCTGAACTGGATATTTTAATTTTTTATATCATTTATTTATAACAATGCTAACACTGAAATTTTAAACCACATTTTTCAAAAACATTTTTTCACAATATTTTTGTAAATAATTTTGCAAAACAAAGTGAAATTAGCCTTTTATCTAATTCCCCTCCATTACTTTTATTACCATTATTATATAATGCATGCTTGATAACCATTGACAAGTTAACTCATATATTTTGTAAATGGGTGCTACATAAAATTATTGGATATTAATGAACAAAAAGGTAATGGATGCTACATCTAATGTCGTTTTTTGTTTTGAATATCGGTATTTACAACTAGTTCATTCACACACACTATCATTATTTTTAGAGGGAAAGTTCTTCGATGAAGAGTTACTTTTTGTATTCTTTGAGGGAAATTTATTAGAGGCGGTGCTACAAGGAAACTGCTCTATGTATATACCTTGTTTGATTTGAATCTTAACACAACCACTTATCTCCCATTTTTGAGTAACCTAGTCCTTTAAAGTTATTGTAATTACAGCTGCTCTTACTCTCAATCTTTCTTGTTTCTTGAAGTTCTTATTTATTTTATCTTTATTGTAGCACAGGCCTAGGAGTTTTAGGGGTAATTTAGGAATTTTAACCTTAGAGTGTTCGGAATTTTGTGACATGGTATATCGGTAATGTTTTCGATTATGCTTTTTAGAAAATTAAATCAATTTCTGAAAATGAGTTTTTAAATACCTTTAATTTTGTAAATAGGACTGGTCTGTAAAAGAGTCAAAACTTAAAGTTTTTAAAAGGCAGTTAGACCAGATTTTAAAATCCAATGTAAAAACCCCATTTATAGTTTTATTTTGACATTAGTTCTTCTCCATAACTTGTTCTTGTGGTCCCTTTGTTCTCCCAACTCTTCCATTCAATTTTCTTTGCCAAACCTAAATTCATTTGATTTCTATCATCCTCCTAGTCATAAACCTTAGAAGTTAAGAGAAACACCCAAAAACATCATTGTTTTCTCCATTGTCAAGCTTTAAGGTTTTTCGGGTTTTCGATCAAGCGCTCAATTTTTCGTCAACTAAGGTAACAATTCAATTCCTAGTTAGTTTTAAATGATATCTGATCTTTTAAATAGAATTTTTAGCCATTAAATCACATGTTTTAAATAAAAGCCGAAAATTTGGTCGTTAATGGTGGATTTGGGGATTTTGGGTAAAATGTGGTTTCAAAGTATTTTTCAATTAGTTTTGACATGATTATAAGGTTTCTAAACTTACTTTAAAGTTTCGTTAAGGATTTCTAATGTTTTAATGAGTTTTCATGAAAAATGCCTATTGTACATAGAAAATTTTTGATACCATGAATTGAGTAGTTTTGTGTAATTTAAAGGTTGATAATTAGTCATAGGTGATTAAATAGATGAAAAAAATAGGTTTTAGACTAAAAGATTAAGTATAGACCGAGATATTTGAATTTTAAGTTTTCTATGTCGAAGGTTTCAGTCAAAATAGAACATAGCTTAGGCTTGTGCTTTTAGATTATTTGATGTGAGTCTTTGGCTGAATGTTGATTGTGTTGTTGTGTGATTTAATTTGTTGAAGCGTTGGAATCGATAGGACCTTCTACAAGTAGAGATAAAGGCAAGTAAAAGTCTGTTTAAGCTTTTGGCTTTTCGGTGAAAACATAATTGGTGAGTGTTTGGAATAATTTCTTGTGGACATGATTCAATGCATTATTTGGAAATGTAGTAGTAGCCTAAACCCCTACTCTAAATTCCGAGTGTAAGCTTTCTTATACCTATGTTATCTTGTGAACTATGTGCTTATGTGTTTGTGAATATGTGAATTGAGATGAGATGTTATAATATGTTATATGTGGTTATGATAACTATTGTGAAAGTGCAAATGTGTACATGTTATGTATATGTTAAAATGTTAGTGACAGTGTTTTGCTAAAAATGCAAATATGCAGTGATAGTGCACGGATAATTGGTAAGTGATATGTCTTTGATTTCAGACTTTTTGGCCTTGTGATCTTGAAACTGTTGGATATAGTTAACATATCATAAGGTTGTGAGTACTCACCTATATGTACAGTGATTTTGGGCGTTGAGGCCCTAAGACATGTTGGAGGGATAAGGGAATGTGAGCTAAGCTCCATTTAAAAGGACATGTGAGGGGAAATAAGGAGAGTGTTAGCTTTATGCTTCACTTTTGGGACATGTTTGACTCTATGAGTCTATGTGGTGTGTTGGAGATCCATGTATCCGATGAGTGGTGATAGTGCACACTTTTACATTTCATAGCTCAAGCGCCAATTTATCTATAAACATGTTTTTAAGTATTGTGATATATGCTTGAATGTTATGTGATTATATGAGTATTATGGTATATGTTTAAATGTTATGCGATTAATGAGTATTGTGATATATGCTTAAATTTTATGTGATTATATGTGTAATGTGATACATGCTTAAAAGTGAATGTGATTACCATGTAAATGAACTAGTAAATAATGGATGAGTGAGTATAATATGAAACTAGAGTTGGAACTGCTAAGGTTGTGCTATATGGTTGTTTTGTTAATGCTTGATGAATTGTTTGCATGGTGGTTGTTCTAGCCATTCACTGAGCTTGTTAAACTCACCCAATCCTTTTAAACCGTTGCAAAGTAGTTAAGTGACAGTGTGAGCGGTATGGTTCCAATGGGTGATCCAAGAAAGTCCATTTCCGTGATTTCGTAGGTGTTATTGTTATTTGTTTATGTTTTGGGAATAAGGCAATGTGGTAGACTTTTATTGGTGTTTACCATGATGTTTTGGATGCTTCCATAGATTATTTGTTCCTAAGTTTATGAGATTCATTTCGTATTACGTTGATTATTGCTCGGACTTACTTTTGATGTTTAAGACTATTACTATGGTCGTTTTAATGTTTATTTAATGATGATATGATAGCATGATGAATTGGTACAAGTTGGAAAGACTTATATGCTTAAAAATGTTGTATTTTTCTTGTCTGTAATAGAGGTATCGATATTCGTGTTGTAAATACGATACCTCTGTGATTTCGAAATGTGCAGGAAGTCAGAATCGTAAATTAATCGATATCCTTTCATGAGTATTGATACTCAGGGTAATTTTATCGATACTTTTTCAATTGTACCGATATTTTGTTGTGTTTTGATTTTAGACGAAAAACAGAATGTTGATTTGGTACTGATTTTTCATAGGGTATCGATACCATGAAAGGAAAATATCAATACCCATGTTCTAGTATCGATACCTACGTGATTGTCTTGGAAATTTTGCTAAGTGATCCTAATGCATGTTCAATAATTACTATAAGTTTATTTAAAAGTATGTTTGGCATGTTCTAATGATTATTGATATATGTTTGACTAAAAATTTATAAGATCACTAATAAATATGATGATTTCTTAATAATGAGACAATTCACTATGAGTATGACATGAGACGGTGGTATGGCATCCTGATATTTGTGCTTGGCGATCAGGCTGGGTATAGGGTGTTACATCTATGGCTCAAGCTAAGATCACATATGAAGAAAATGAGAAATCTCAAAAAGCAAAATAAATGGAAGAGCCCTCTGCTAATACACCAGTGCCACAACCAATTGGCACTGCTACTAGCACTAGTGAAGCACATTCATCTAAAAGAGAGGCTCAATTTGTTGGAAAAACGAGTTTGGAAAATGCAGCAGAAAATAGATTTAGGGAAAAACCAGAATTTTAATTTTTTTTTTCCAAAACAAGGTCTTAGTTGTGATATCTAAAGTAATAAACACTTAATCAAAATTTTACCTTTTCGATTCGTCTAGGATGAGCGTTCGACCGAGTAGTTTTCTCCGCTATCCTCAAGCTCACGTCTGCTGAGTGTGGGCTCGCTTCGAATCAAACAAATTTTCACAAAAATTACCAGTGAGGTAATTTTGTAATTTCTCTAAACTTTTTGGTCAAGTTGTAAATCAGAAAAATAACTCTAGAAATTCTGGAATAATATCTTCAGAGAATTTTCTCTCTACAATTTTCTCTTGAATTCAAATGTGTGTAAATAATGATCCAATGCTCTCTTTATATATGGAGAGGTTAGAGAGTTCAACTATGATTGAACTTAATCACTTTAATATTAAATTAATATAATATTTATCAAAATAAATATTAGATTAAATTTAATATTAAATCTTATTAAAACAATATAATATTTATCTACAAGATAAACATTAAATTAAATTTAATATTAGATAATCACTTTAATATTAAATTAATAAAATACTATTAAAATAAGTATTAAATTTGATTTAATATTAAACTATTAAAATAATATTATTTTTAGAATAGTTAATCTGAAATCAAATTCTCTGGTAGAGCCTCAATAAGAGTGTAACTCTTCAACCACCGACAACCAACCGCCACCGGCCACTGGGACGCTGCCGTCGCAGCCACCTGCACCGCCATGTCTGGTGATGTATGTACGGCACCCTTATGACACCCCGAGCCGGTTCAACTACTATCGATTCGGGCCAGGTTAATGACGACCTAACTGGTCCGGTCTAGCCACCAGTTGGACCATCGGCCCGGTTTCACATACTAGGCCCAATTCGATCAGTTTTTGGGTCTTAGTCTCAGTTTTGGGCTCCCAAGCCTAATTCACGATCTCAGGTCCAATTTTCAAGTTCAATTACCCATTGGGCCAATTGTCTGACTTGAAAATTAACTTCCAAAAATATAATATTAATGTTAATTGATTTGATTAATTTAATTTTACTTGATCAAAATTAATTTTTCCAAATATCACTTAGATTTTCTAAATTATTTTTTTAAGAAAATTCATTAATCAAATTCTCTAGCTGAACAATTATTATGACTGTCGAAACCATCCTTTTTTGAAAAGGTGGGAATCGGACTTGGGTTTTGAAAAGAAAAACGGGAGTCGCCACCGATCTTCATTAGGTGTGATCGGATCACCTTTGTTTTAATAAAGCGTTTTGATTTATTAAAACAGTGTTTTTTTTTGTCCACGAATTTTGAGAAAATGGGTTCGGGAGTCGGTTACGTGCGAGGAAGGATTAGCGCCCTCGTCACGCCCAAAATTGGTACCAAATTGATCAATTAATGTCCTTATGTCAAAAAGTTGAACATTGTGAAAATGGATTTTACAAATATGATCCGTTTAAAAGCACTTGAACTTCCTTGGATTGAATATGAAAACTTTCTCCTTCTGAAGAGGTAAAACATCGCATCCAATACTTTGGGACGCGATGATTCAAATCCTCGAATCCAAGATGAATATTGCCTCGTTTAGAAAATCTTATCTCGAAATAACGAAATGCCACATCCAGTAAGTTAGGACACAACATATCGAACTCTCGAAGATACATTTTTATTCAAAAATTATCATTTTAAAAGATATTTCGCTATTTGGATTAAACGAGAAAAATCGAAACCTAGTAAGTTAAGGCACGATTTTCTCGAATTTCTAAATGCGAAATGTTGCCTTGTTTCGAAAAGAAATCAATTTTTGCCTTGGATAAAACGGAGCACGAATTGGTAACAAAATGTAGGAAATGAGGTACAATACTAGCAAGCATACAGAACACATATGTTAAACACAACGATAATAATGAGACGAAAATAGAAATACGATGAGTGAAACTGATACACTAAAAGGGATAATAAACAGATAATAGTAGTATGTATATACAAGCAATAGTACTATAATAGTAATATAGGAAGAATAATAACATAATAGTGTAATAATAAAATAATAATTTAGTAATAATAATAATAGTAAGAATATACGTGCAGCTAATAATAATAATAATAATAATAATAATAATAATAATAATAATAATACAAAATATGTACAAGATAAAAATACAACTATAGCAGTAATACTAAAATAATAATAATAATAATAGTAAATGTAATAATAATAATAATAATAAGGGTATGAAATATATAATATACTAATATAATATAATAGTATTAAAAATATAATAATAATGGTATAATAATAAATATGTACAATATGATAATATAAATATAACAGTAATATAATAAAAAGACTAAAAAGATTATAAAGAAACTAAAAGGGATCAAATTGCATTCGAAACGAAAGTTTGGGGGTTAATTCGACATAAGATAGAAGGGGAGGGGTCTATTTGAAACGCGCGTGGAAGGAGAAGGGTCGAAATGGACAATAATCCCTTCCTTCAAAATATGCAGCATCGGGGGGACTCAATCGAAATCTAAATAAACTGTCAGGGGAAATTTGAAAATATTTAAAAATCAGATTGCAAGGATCCAAAAGAGGGGAGGGACCGAAAGGGTGATTAGCCCTTGTAATGGGAACACGTGGGTTTAGCGAGGAGCGGGTCGGGTGTGCAGGTCACGAAGCAGATGACGTCGTTTTTGCGATGCCTTAAACGGCGTCGTTTCACTTCTCTTCATAAGGCCGATTTTCTTTGGAAAGCTCATTTGTAGCTGTTTTTTTTTAAAACAAAAGGGCAGAACCCTTTTTCTCTCTGGGCAATCCCAGATGCCGACCCTGGCTCTCGCCGACGCCGTCACCGGCCACCGCACGCGGTGGCCGAATCTTGCAAAAGGTTAGTCTTTTCGTCCCCTTTTGATTTTGATGTTGTAGAAATATACATATATATAGACCAGTTTTAGAAGAAAGTAAAGAAAATAGGTCTATAGATCTAGTTTCGGGAAAGAGAAAGAAAAAGAATTTCAACCTTCACAAGTCTTCTTTGCTTTGATTTCTGACGTTCGATATTACAAGAATTTTTCTGCTTTTTTGATCTCTAATCGTAAGATGGAAAAAAAAAAAGCCACCATCGCATCGACTTTGAACGGCTTTATAGCCGAGGGATGCAGTCTCTCACTATTATTTAACTACATCTTCCATACTTCCTTGTTCCTGGTTGTTTCCTGCCTCTATTGCTGTGTCTTTTCTTGTCATTTTGTTTTCCTGTTTGCAGGTAGTGGGCGAGGTGCGCGGGCGCTTAGTCGAGGCGCATGGGCGTTGGGTGTCGTCCGAGGTAGGGGTTGCTAGTCAGTGGAGAGGCACGAAGGCCGAGGCGCATGATGGCAGGAGCGTGTGGATCCAAAAGGCGCGCGTGGGAGCGGAAGCGGCGCGCGTGTGGGGACGCGCGGGGCAGATGAAGGGCCATTGGCGGCGCTTGGGAACAGAAACCCTAGGGTTTCTGATGGGTTCGGGGTCTTGGGCCTTGGGTTTATTGGGCTGATATTTTTGTTTGGGTTTTGGGGTTACTAGGCTGTAATTAGGCTTTGCGAATTTGGGCTTGTAAAATGGACATTTGGGCTATTCAAGGGACTATTTTTATATTATTATTGTTTTTTTTTAATGGGCTTGGTTTAATCGGCCCGGACAAAATTTGGGTATTACAGCTGCCCCTCTTTGCTCATTGTCGTGTAACGAGAATAGAGCAAAGACATAAAGAAGACCCAAATTTGTCGGGATCCACTGAGTTTAGACTTTTTAGCAGCCTCGATTTGCTTCCTGCAAAGCCTAGGAATGCCAAATCTTCTGTCTTCAATCTGCCTCCTGCAAAGCTCAAGAGTGCCAGATCTTGTTATTTTTTATCTGCTCCTACGTGCCAGGAATGCCAGACTTGTTATCTTCAATCTGCTCTTACGTGCCAGGAATGCCAGACTTGTTATCTTCAATCTGCTCCTGCGTGCCAGGAATGCCAGACTTGTTATTTTTGATCTGCTCCTACATGTCAGGAATGCCAGACTTGTCATCTTCAATCTGCTCCTGCGTGCCAGGACTGCCAGACTTGTTGTTTTTGATCTGCTCCTGCATGTCAGGAATGCCAGACTTGTTATCTTCAGTCTGCTTCCTGCGTGCCAGGAATGCCAGACTTGTTGTCTTCGACCACTCTACTACACTGCTCTTCTCGAGGACATGGCATGTAGAATGGGCGCATGCCTATGCTAAATGATTAGGATGTCATGATCAAGTTGAATCAGATGCTCCTATTTAGACATGCTATGATGCAAGTATGTTATGAGTTTGATTTCTTTTCAAGGCATTATCGTTTATTTATCTCGAAGTATCGTTTTCTTAAACACTTGGCCTTTATGATAATTTTAGGGCTCGCGAGCTGTAAGTCGTATAACCAATCATCCCCCCTTTTGGGAATTATCACCTTTATCGCTCAATTCACAATCGGCTTGCCGTACCATCCCCTAAGATATATTTTAATCACAATTGTTGCACCATTCCAAGAATTCAGTCCTGTCACGTGCTTGGGGGATTTTGAACAACTGTCCTATTTTGGTTTCCTGTTTTATTCAGAAATTTCCAAAGTAATATATGGAACTTCTTTTGTGAAGTTATTAGTTCAGCACTCATTATTTTAATGCAACATGTGGCAAGGAATTGAAAAGAAAGTTGAATTAATTGTCCGAAATACAAAAACTATCAGAGAACATGTCTCGAAAAAAAGTCAAAGATAACAAGGGTCAGGTGCCCTAGATATCATTGATTGGGCTTCTATATACAAACTTTATGAAGACTATTTTGGGCTCTAGCATGTGTTTAGATGACTCAAAGCATTTTGCTGATGCCTCCAACTTCACTTCTTGTCTATTCCGCGGCGCCTTTTTGTGAGTTTTCATCTTGGCTTCCCCCTTTTTTTTTTTTTTGAGACCCAAAGCGCCTTTTGCGGGTTTTCACCTTGGCCTCTTTAAGCATAGTATTTTTTGACCGAATCCGAGTTTACGGGATTGGGCAGGCTTTTTCCATCCATTTCAGTCAGGATCAATGCACCTCCAGAGAAAGCTTCTTTTACCACATATGGTCCTTCCCAGTTTGGCATCCATTTTCCCCTGAAGTCCTTTTGTATGGGAAGGATCTTTTTTAGCACAAGATCTCCTTCTTTAAACTCTCTCGGGCGAATCCTTTTATCATAAGCTCGCATCATTCGTTTTTGGTACATCTGACCGTGGCGGATAGCCCTTAGCCTCTTTTCTTCGATTAAGTTCAGCTGATCGTATCGAGCCTGGATCCATTCAGCTTCATCCAGTTTTATTTCCGACAAAACCCGAAGGGAAGGTATTTCTACTTCAATAGGTAGGACTGCCTCCATCCCATAGAGTAATGAGAAAGGAGTTGCCCCAGTCGAGGTCCTGACAGACGTTCTATAAGCATATAGTGCAAATGGTAATTTCTCGTGCCAATCCTTATAAGTCTCGGTCATCTTCCCTATTATCTTCTTGATATTTTTGTTGGCTGCTTCCACTGCACCATTCATTTTCGGGCGGTAGGGAGACGAGTTGTGGTGTTTGATACCGAACTGTCTGCAAACATCTGCTATGGTGCTGTTGTTCAGGTTCAAAGCGTTGTCAGATATAATTCTCTCAGGCATTCCGTAACGACATATGATCTCCTTTTTTAAGAATTTGCTGACTGCCGATTTTGTGACATTGGCATACGAGGCAGCTTCTACCCACTTGGTGAAATAATCAATGACTACGAAGATGAATCGATGTCCGTTAGAAGCCTTTGGTGAGATTGGCCCGATAACATCCATGCCCCACATGGAAAAGGGCCATGGGGACGTCATCACGTGTAAGGGTGACGGGGGCACATGAATTTTATCTCCGTAAACCTGACATTTATGGCATTTCTTGGCATATTTGATGCAATCCCCTTCCATGGTGGACCAATAATACCCGAATCTCATAATCTGCCTGGCCATTGTAAAACCATTGGCATGTGTTCCACAAACGCCTTCATAAACTTCCTCTAGGATTTTCCTAGCCTCTATAGCATCAACGCATCTAAGTAGTACTTGATCCTTTCCTTTTTTGTATAGGATGTCGCCATCTAGGACGTAGTCAGAGGCCAATCTTCTGAGCGTCCTTTTCTCATTCTCCGTCGCATGCTCTGGGTATTCGCCGTTTTTTATATATTGCAACACGTTTTGATACCAAGGGCAATCATCTCTTTCCTCATCTTCCAGATTACAACAATAAGCTGGGGCTTCGAGGATACTCATCTGAATGGGTCTCATATCTTCTGGCCGGTTTATTTTGATCATAGAAGCCAGAGTTGCCAAGGCATCTGCTATCTGGTTTTCATCACGCGGGAGATAATTGAAAGTGATGTTATCAAACTCCTCAATCAATCCCAAAACTATCTTTCGATATTCAATTAATTTAGGATCTCGGGTCTCCCATTCACCTTTGAGTTGATAGACCACTAGTGCAGAGTCTCCGTACACTTCTAACACTCTGATCTTCCGCTCCATGGCCGCCCGAATTCCCATGATACAAGCTTCATATTCTGCCATGTTATTCGTGCAATCGAAATCCAATCTACACGTGAACGGATGATGATCACCACTAGGAGACACCAAGATTGCCCCAATTCCATTTCCCACAGCATTAGACGCTCCATCAAAGTTCAACTTCCATGGTATTTCTTCAGCATTTTCCACGCACATCAGCTCTTCATTGGGGAATTCAAAACTCAAAGGTTCGTAATCTTCTAAGGCTCTGCTAGCCAGGAATTCCGCTATGGCACTCTCTTTTATGGCCTTTTGATTCACGTAGACTATGTCAAATTCAGATAGCAAAATCTGCCACCTTGCCATCCTCCCGTTCAGAGCAGTCGACTCCATCATATATTTCAACGGGTCGAGCTTCGAAATTAACCAGGTTGTGTGGTATAACATATACTGCCTTAGCCTTCGGGTTGTCCAGATCAAAGCGCAACATAGTTTTTCAATCGACGAATATCTCATCTCACCCTCGGTGAACTTTTTGCTGAGATAGTATATTGCCTTTTCTTTCCTCCCTGACTCATCATGTTGACCAAGTACACATCCCATGGAGTTGTCGAACACTGATAGATACAGTATCAATGGTCTATCTGGATTCGGTGGAGATAGTACTGGGGCAGTCGACAGATATTGTTTTACCTTGTCAAAAGCTCTCTAGCATTCTTCGTCCCATACCCCTTGGTTGTGTTTCTTGAGAAGACGGAATATAGGATCGCATTTTTCGGTTAACTGTGAAATGAACCGAGCAATGTAATTTAGTCTTCCAAGAAAGCCCCGAACTTCTTTTTGAGTACGTGGTGGAGGCAAATCTTGTATGGCTTTGACTTTGTCCGAGTCAACTTCAATCCCTTTCTCGCTGACCACGAAACCCAGTAGTTTCCCTGACCTAGCTCCAAAAGTACACTTGGTTGGGTTGAGCTTTAATTGGAACTTCCTTAATCTTAGGAACAATTTCTTCAAAACTTTGACGTGTTCCTTTTCTGTTCGAGATTTGGCGATCATATCGTCAACGTACACTTCAATCTCTTTATGCATCATGTCGTGGAACAAGGCTACCATGGCCCTTTGGTATGTTGCCCCTGCATTCTTCAGCCCGAATGGCATTACTTTATAACAGAAAGTGCCCCATAACGTTATGAAAGTGGTCTTCGCCATGTCCTCAGGGTGCATCTTGATCTGATTATATCCAGAGAATCCATCCATAAAAGAAAACCACGAGTAACCCGCCGTGTTATCCACCAACGTGTCAATATGGGGCAAGGGGAAATTGTCCTTTGGGTTAGCTTTATTTAAGTCTCTATAATCTACACACATCCGCACCTTTCCATCCTTTTTTGGGACAGGAACGATATTGGCCACCCACTCCGAGTATTTGACCACCTGTAAAAAACCAACATCAAACTGTTTCTTCACTTCCTCTTTTATCTTCAATACTACGTCAGGCCTCATCCTCCGCAGTTTTTGCTGCACTGGTTTACATTCTTCCTTTATGGGGAGGCGATGTACCACAACATCAGTACTTAGACCCGGCATGTCTCGATATGACCACGCGAAGACATCTTTGAATTCCCGCAGTAATTCCACCAGATTTTGTTTTCCTTGGTTATGCGTGCTCCAATTCTCACCATCTTTCCTTTTTCTAAGGATATGTTCTCTACCTCTTCCTCAAGGGGTAAGATTTGTTTCTCCTCCTGATGTACCATTCTTAACAAATCCGGAGACAAGTCACCATCTCTATCACCTTCAAAACCTTGAGGTTCTTCTAAACACATGTCATGCTCAAAATGGGCCTCTAGGTCTGTAGTATCGTCGCTTACATCGTTGATATCCAGGGATCTGTAATGGGTGCCAAAATGTATGAATTTGTGGACAATTATTCATGTAATGCATGAGAAAAGAAGAAGAACAAAAGGAAATTCGCTAGAGGAAAACACAAAAATACTTTCGATAATGAATCAAAATGCATTGCATTCAAATAAAGATTTCTGAACATTAGCCCGTTTCACAAAAGAGATTTTATTGTTCTTAGGCTTTAAAACAACAAACGCGTTCTCGAACATTACTCTGTGGGATTTCTAAAAACTACAGGCAATTCCTCCGCAGTCTAATTGTTCAAAATGCTCCCGAGTTCATAAGGACGAATGCCCGATAGGTTCCTTGGTCCAGTTTCTCCTTCATCTATAGCGTTGATGTGAGGACCTTCATTCGGCAACCCTCTCTCGAAGTGAATTATTCCTCCAGATACGAAGGTTTGGGATATATGGGGGAACGTCATGGGTTCCCACATGGCCTCTCCCCCATTCAGTCGTGCTCTTCTCCTCTCCTGTTTCTTCTCCATTTCTCTTCTCATCTCGCTGGCATTTGGCTTAAAACCCAGGCCAAAACGGTCTCTCTTTTCTTTCAGTGATGGCACTCGTACTTCACCCTGGAGACATCTGCCTAGCCCTCTTCCCGGCGAGGCCCCCTTATTGATCATCATTTGTAGGCCCATCCTCGTGGTCTTAGATATCTTGGGTACCGGAATTTTAGCCCCCTCACGAATGAATATCGCATTGACGAACTCTAAAGATCGAAAAGAGCATTCAACGGCCTCCTCGTTTGCCTCCACATATGGTGCGTCATTGGTAACTGTTGCTATGATGTCTTCTTCCACGTTGATAGTGACCAATCGACCATCTGCCACCAACTTTAGTTTTTGATGGAGGGATGAAGGTACTGCCCCTGCCGAATGAATCCAGGGTCTTCCCAATAAGCAAGTGTATGAGGGATTGATATCCATCACCAGAAAATCGACTTCATATGTATTCGGCCCGATTTGTAATGGTATGTCTATCCTTCCCATCACTCTTCTTTCGGTGCCATCAAACGCTCTCACTATGTTTTGGCATATCTTCATGTGAGAACTGTCTATTGGCAACCTTTTCAAGGTCGACAATGGTAAGACATTCAAAGCCGACCCATTGTCAATTAACACGCTAGGTAGGATGGATCCCTTACAATGAGTAGTTATGTGCAGGGCCTTGGTTGATCCCATGCCTCCAGATGGAATCTCATCGTCACTGAAGGAGATAAAGTTATCAGCACTTATGTTACCAATTAATCGGTCGAGTTTACTGACGGATATATCTTTGGTAACGTAAGTCTCGTTCAGTACTTTCATCAATGCTTTGCGATGTACTTCCGAGCTCAATAGTAAAGCTAGCACCGAGATGCGGGCCGGTTGCTTATGCAGTTGCTCCACCACGCTGTACTCACTGTGCTTTAAGAACTTCAAGAATTCTTTCGCCTCTTCCTCTCTTACGGGTACATTGATGAGGGTGCTAGGTTCTTCCTCCGGCTCGACTGTCATAGCTTTTGATTTGCCAGGTTTATTCTGACGCCTGTTGGATCATAACGTCTTCCGCTTCGTGTGTGAAACCCTTCCTTTTGGTTTTCATTTTCCGTGCTGGTTGAACCTCCTACCCCGGGCGTTGCCACGTTACAATTATAGCTCCATGGTACCTTCTTGTCCTCCTCATAAGGGAAAGATGCGAGTTTCTTAATTATAATCTTAGGTATCGCTTGAGCTTTGCTTCCTGAGTTGCTCGGGCGGGAAATGATGATCTTTGGAAGCTTGGCCTTTTGGCGGGTCAGTTCTCCTTCTGTCGCATGTATGTCCCCCTCCTCCGAGTTTTCTTCATAAAATTCTAATTCTTTATTGTCCATGAAGCCTTACACCAATAGTCTAAATTCTGTGCAGTCTTGGATCTTATGCCCTTCCGCTCCGTGGAATGCGCAGTAATTTCCAGGCTTTTTGCTTCTTCTTTCGAGACTTGACTTTATCAGCCCTCTTTTGACCATTTCCCCCCATACGGTTATTAGTGGGGTCCTCACATCCGAGATGTCTTCCTTGGTCTTTCTTACTCTATCCTTCCCGATCATGTT
Organism: Gossypium australe; assembly: GCA_005393395.2. Classification (NCBI taxonomy): domain Eukaryota; kingdom Viridiplantae; phylum Streptophyta; class Magnoliopsida; order Malvales; family Malvaceae; genus Gossypium; species Gossypium australe. The sequence continues at coordinate 18,912 of SMMG02000509.1, forward strand.
TACCGCTCCATCCCCATGATTGGGTAATGGGTTCCCTGAACCAGGCAGATCGTCGAGCTCTATAATCCCCATCTTAATGAATTTTTCGACTACCTTTTTGAAGGCAGTGCAATTTTCGATCGAATGGCCTGTTATTCCTGCATGGTACTCGCATTCGGCATTCGGGTTGTACCATTTGGGGAACGGGGGTTGTAATGGTTTTAGATAATACGGGGCTACTATGTGTGCGTCGAATAGGCGTCGATACATCTCTCCGTATGTTATCGGGATTGGCGTAAACTGGGGCCTCTCAAAATTCGGTCTTGGGCCTGGCTCTTGCCCCGTCGTCCCTTGCTGCTTAACAGCCATGACTTTTGGTGAATTGACAGTGACTGCTTTCGAGTATCCTTTACTGTACGTACTCATGTTGTTCACTTCATTATCCTTTTTTCTAGGGACGGATCTCCTTGTAGCCTCACCTGCTTCGATCCTTCCACCTCTTATAGCATTTTCAATCATCTCCCCCGCCAGAAACTATATCTGTGAAGCTTTGAGTTGTGCTCCCCACCATGTGGGTGATAAACGGGGCCCTCAAAGTACTGATAAATAGCTTAACGGTTTCTTTCTCTGATAGGGGTGGTTGGACTTGTGTAGCTACTTCTCTCCACCTCTGGGCGTACTGCCTGAAGTCCTCATTTGGCTTCTTTTCTATGTTTTGCAATGTTATTCTATCTGGCGCTATGTTCGTCACGTGACTATATTGCTTTGTAAAAGCTTGTGCCAAATCTTCCCATGAGTTAACCTGAGTGCGGGTTAGCTGGTTATACCATTTGGCCACCGATCCGACTAGGCTGTCTTGAAAGCAGTGAATCAGCAATTGATCATTCTCAGCATACCCTGCCATCCTCCGACAGAACATCGTTATGTGAGCTTCTGGGCAACTAGTCCCGTTATATTTTTCGAACTCCGGGGTTTTGAACTTTGGCGGGAGGATTAGACCTGGGACTAAACTCAACTCTTTTGCCTTAACGCCCGGGCGATGGCTGGCGTTTTTCAAAGCCTTGACTTCCTCCTCCAATCGTTTACAACGATCCTCTAATTGTCTCGAGGATTCAGCTCTTGTCTCTTCCTTCTCTATCATATCGAAATCAGGGACAACCAAGTTAACAAGGTTATCTCCTGGGTTGGATTCGGAACCTGCTTGGAGATTCGCGGGCGGTCTGATATTGTTTTGACCTTGTTGGGGTCTAATCGTGACAGGCGGCCTCGGAAGATATTCTTCAGGCAATACAGGTGCGTGTGGTGGGGTAAAACCAGAAGGAGTGCCTTCATTTTCCCCCCCGGTAATAACCATAGGGCCTTTTCCTTTCTCCGCGAGCCCGTTCAGTAGTTGGGTCATTTGGGTCATTTGAGCCATCAGGTTTTTCTCGGACTCTATCATTCTGTTCGTCATGTCCTGCTTGATCTGGGCCAACTGTTCTTGTGTCTGTGCCATTTCATGTTGGAGTTGCTCATATCTTTGATCCATTTTCTTAGACTTAGCTCGCGTGCCGTACGGGTGTTCAGCTTCCAGGTTTCACTTTTCTCTTTATTGACTGTTAAGTTTAACCAATTAGGTTCTTTTTATAAACTTAAACATGTAATATGATGCGATGCAAATGCATGAATGCAAAAAGAAGGCATCGATCCTGATCAACTTCATTTTAGAAGACTTTATTAGAAGGCAAGATCCTTTACATAAAGCGGATTACAAATACGCTTTGGCCCTTAAACCCAAAGCTTTGATTTTTCTAAGTAAAGAAGTCAGCTCTTGGTTACGATCCGCCTGTAGCTCGTATTTCATGCTTATGATCTCAGCTTGAGACGCCAGAGCCTGCAGGTGATCAACCACCTCCCGAATCTGAACTATCGCTTCGCCCATGAGGTAGTCTCGATCTTTAACCTGCTTGTGGGAATGATGAAGTTCCTCTTTCCATTGCCCTTCCCTCGCTTCTAAAAGTTCAATTCGGAGCTCGCATCCATGTAATGTTGTCTCTAATCCTTCAATCTTTCCCTTCATTTCTTCGATTTTGCTTAGACTCGACTTCAGTTCGTTTTCCGAATCACGCCTTTGGTAGTAATGTAGGGACCGTCCAAGCTCAGCCACCTTAGCTTTTAACCCTTTCTTCTCTTTGTGGCTTTCGCCATGTCTTTCCTCAGAATCTCGTTTTGTGTTTGCATTTCCTGGAACTTTTTCTCCCAACTGCTAGCTTTGGCTTTCTCCTCCTGGATCTCGCGTTGCCATTGCTCCGGAGTTTTTCCTAATCCAGCATTTCTTATGGTCAAACGCATCTTCTTATATTCCTTCTTCAGGTCATCTCGGTCTTCCTCTACTTTCTCTTTTTCTTTTCTTAACTTCTCAGTCTCTGACTTTTGCCCATCTACGTCTAATTTGAGGAGCATCTTCTCTTCTTCCAACCTCTCTATTTTCCTTTCAAGTTCCGCACTCATCTTTTCAAAATCTCGTTTCACAATCTCCAGTTCTGATGGGACTACTCGCAAATATTCCTCTCTTGACCGGACACCCTCGGGCTTCAGTTCAGGGATGTTGTCATTGATCCTCCTAGTCCTCCATTCTCTATACTCCGGGGTCGTCATCGGGCCTACGGATAGTCTTTTCATTCTATGAATCTGATTTCAGGCACTAGAGATCTCTTTAACCTTTTTCTTATAGCTCCCCCTTCGTATGAGAACTCACATTGAGCCAACCCATATGTCGTTGGCACGAACTGTCTTGAATTATATTGTCTCAGGACCAGTAGAGGGGCATATGCAGCGGCACCCCAAATTCCTAGTAGAGGAACCCAATCGAAGCTTCCGCAACGATAAAGGATTTGGTCGGTAATCAACCACGGAACTTTCCACCCGATGTCACCTTCCTGAAGGTTTTGGAAGAGCGCGATCCAACTTTCTTCGGACACATCCTCTCTTCTAGGTGTAGCTGCTATTTCTTTTAGTGGGGAGTAATTCTCCGTCATAAACCGATAGGACCCCTTCTCCACTTTCCAGAAGTGACTATGGAACCAAGCCAATAACAGCTGCGCGCATCCAATAAACCTGCCTTCACCCATTCTCCTACATGCATTCAGGGATCTGAACGTTTCGGCTAAGATGGCGGGAACAGGCGTGACTCCTTTGTCTAATCGGCTGAATAGATCAATAACTGCTTCGTCGATGTGCCTCAAAGCTTTTGGGAAAATTATCAGACCGTAGACACACAGGGCAAAGACGTCAATCCTTTTCTTTGCGTCGGGATGCGCCAAGATCAAGTCTTTCAAACATGTCCATGGTATGCATTTACCTTTACCTTTCTTTTGCATTCTAGCTGAGACCCATTGTTCGCTCATTCCGGTGATGTTCATTAATTTCTTCACGACGGTTGGGCCGTTAACTGCTTTGGAATACGCTTTGTCGACTTGGATTCTCGGGCAACGTAACAAAGTAGTATATTCTTCTACCGTGGGGACTAGATCCACCTTCCTAAAGGAGAAACAGCTATAAGCACATTCCAAAACTGGGTCATTGCTCGGAATAGATGCTTATCTATTTTGACGTCAAGCAGGTAAGGTAGGTCACCGTAAGTACCATAGAACAGCTGCTTCGTCTCGTTATCCCACTGAGTCCAGATTTCTTTCAACTCTTGGAGCTCATTTTGTGTGACACTGATATTGGTGAAACCCCGTAGTTCCGATACATACCCCTCAACTAAGCTATCCCCTTTTTCTATTTGGCATTGTTCTGACCACGTGCGGACGGCCGCGTTGTCTTCCACTTTATCAAGGAATTTGCTTTCCATAACCAGCTTTCTAACTCAGAAATTGACCGTGAATCGAGCCTCTTCGAATATGAAATGATATGCACAAAGGAATAAAACACAAAGAGTTAGTACCATGGAATACAAAACGAGTGAATAAACAAACACCTATATGGGTAACTACTAAGGTTTGACATAGTTTAGCTCGGGGTGGGTTCTTAGGCTCTTTACATGTGGTTAAGTTCTAAAGTTCGAGGTACCCGAATCAACAGATTCCTCGATCCTCACCCATTATAGGCTCATATAGACCGAGTTCGATTCAGGGGAATACATTTCCCTATGGCCATGCGGAAGTGAAAACTTCACGAAGACATAGGTACAGATGTATTCCGAAAGCAGTCCACTAGCCCATGCGGAGGTGAAAACCTCACGAAAGCATAGCTTCTCGCTCTCACTTAAAGGTGCGACCACAATGGTCATGCGAATATGAATGCAGAAATATTAACATGATTGCAACTTGAACACCCACAGAATTGAAAATGGAGAAAAACGATCATTTTTATTGATTTTAAAAAAACTCAAGTGAATTGGAATAAAAAGCCCCTCATCTCGAAGCATCAATATACCATATCCAGTAAGTTAGGACACAGCACGCTGAATTCTCGAGAGTAAGGTAGGACACAATTAAGATCGTTGTTACTTTGAAAATTCTTACCTCGAAGTAACGAAATGTCATACCCAGTAAGTTAAGGTGCAACACTTTGTACTCTCGAGGATAAGCTTTTTACTTTAAATTGAGAGAAGAATGATTTTTGAAAATGACTTTCCAAATTTTGACAAAAGGACAAAAGTAATCAATTTTATGGCCTGACTCTCTAAGTGTCCCCAGCGGAGTCGCCAAGCTGTCGAAACCATCCTTTTTTGAAAAGGTGGGAATCGGACTTGGGTTTTGAAAAGAAAAACGGGAGTCGCCACCGATCTTCATTAGGTGTGATCGGATTACCTATGTTTTAATAAAGCGTTTTGATTTATTAAAACAGTGTTTTTTTTTGTCCACGAATTTTGAGAAAATGGGTTCGGGAGTCGGTTACGTGCGAGGAAGGATTAGCGCCCTCGTCACGCCCAAAATTGGTACCAAATTGATCAATTAATGTCCTTTGTCAAAAAGTTGAACATTGTGAAAATGGATTTTACAAATGATCCATTTAAAAGCACTTGAACTTCCTTGGATTGAATATGAAAACTTTCTCCTTCTGAAGAGGTAAAATATCGCATCCAATACTTTGGGACGCGATGATTCAAATCCTCGAATCCAAGATGAATATTGCCTCGTTTAGAAAATCTTATCTCGAAATAACGAAATGCCACATCCAGTAAGTTAGGACACAACATATCGAACTCTCAAAGATACATTTTTATTCAAAGATTATCATTTTAAAAGATGTTTCGCTATTTGGATTAAACGAGAAAAATCGAAACCTAGTAAGTTAAGGTACGATTTTCTCGAATTTCTAAATGCGAAATGTTGCCTTGTTTCGAAAAGAAATCAATTTTTGCCTTGGATAAAACGGAGCACGAATTGGTAACAAAATGTAGGAAATGAGGTACAATGCTAGCAAGCATACAGAACACATATGTTAAACACAACGATAATAATGAGACGAAAATAGAAATACGATGAGTGAAACTGATACACTAAAAGGGATAATAAACAGATAATAGTAGTATGTATATACAAGCAATAGTACTATAATAGTAATATAGGAAGAATAATAACATAATAGTGTAATAATAAAATAATAATTTAGTAATAATAACAATAGTAAGTATATACGTGCAGCTAATAATAATAATAATAATAATAATAATAATAATAATAATAATAATAATAATAATAATAATACAAAATATGTACAAGATAAAAATACAACTATAGCAATAATACTAAAATAATAATAATAATAGTAAATGTAATAATAATAATAATAATAAGGGTATGAAATATATAATATACTAATATAAATATAATAGTATTAAAAATATAATAATAATGGTATAATAATAAATATGTACAATATGATAATATAAATATAACAGTAATATAATAAAAAGACTAAAAAGATTATAAAGAAACTAAAAGGGATCAAATTGCATTCGAAACGAAAGTTTGGGGGTTAATTCGACATAAGATAGAAGGGGAGGGGTCTATTTGAAACGCGCGTGGAAGGAGAAGGGTCGAAATGGACAATAATCCCTTCCTTCAAAATATGCAGCATCGGGGGGACTCAATCGAAATCTAAATAAACTGTCAGGGGAAATTTGAAAATATTTAAAAACCGGATTGCAAGGATCCAAAAGAGGGGAGGGACCGAAAGGGTGATTAGCCCTTGTAATGGGAACACGCGGGTTTAGCGAGGAGCGGGTCGGGTGTGCAGGTCACGAAGCAGACGACGTCGTTTTTGCGATGCCTTAAACGGCGTCGTTTCACTTCTCTTCATAAGGCCGATTTTCTTTGGAAAGCTCATTTGTAGCTGTTTTTTTTTAAAACAAAAGGGCAGAACCCTTTTTCTCTCTGGGCAATCCCAGATGCCGACCCTGGCTCCCGCCGACGCCGTCACCGGCCACCGCACGCGGTGGCCGAATCTTGCAAAAGGTTAGTCTTTTCGTCCCCTTTTGATTTTGATGTTGTAGAAATACACATATATATAGACCAGTTTTAGAAGAAAGTGAAGAAAATAGGTCTATAGATCTAGTTTCGGAAAAGAGAAAGAAAAAGAATTTCAACCTTCACAAGTCTTCTTTGCTTTGATTTCTGACGTTCGATATTACAAGAATTTTTCTGCTTTTTTGATCTCTAATCGTAAGAAGGAAAAAAAAAGCCCTCATTGCATCGACTTTGAACGGCTTTATAGCCGAGGGATGCAGTCTCTCACTATTATTTAACTACATCTTCCATACTTCCTTGTTCCTGGTTGTTTCCTGCCTCTATTGCTGTGTTTTTTGTCATTTTGTTTTCCTGTTTGCAGGTAGTGGGTGAGGTGTGCGGGCGCTTAGTCGAGGCGCATGGGCGTTGGGTGTCGTCCGAGGCAGGGGTTGCTGGTCAGTGGAGAGGCACGAAGGCCGAGGCGCATGATGGCAGGAGCGTGTGGATCCAAAAGGCGCGCGTGGGAGCGGAAGCGGCGCGCGTGTAGGGGACGCGCGGGGCAGATGAAGGGCCATTGGCGGCGCTTGGGAACAGAAACCCTAGGGTTTCTGATGGGTTCGGGGTCTTGGGCCTTGGGTTTATTGGGCTGATATTTTTGTTTGGGTTTTGGGGTTACTAGGCTGTAATTAGGCTTTGCGAATTTGGGCTTGTAAAATGGACATTTGGGCTATTCAAGGGACTATTTTTATATTATTATTGTTTTTTTTAATGGGCTTGGTTTAATCGGCCCGGGCAAAATTTGGGTATTACAGACTTCTTCAAGGAGTCGCAACTTTCTTGTCTCCTCCTTAAATTATCGCATTTACTGCCTCGCCAAAGTGATCAGGTTCTGATGAACGCCGAACTTCACAATTCCCATTTTAATGAACCTTTTGACCAACTTTTTAAACGTAGTACAGTTTTCAATTGAGTGACCCGTTATTTCCGTGTGGTACTCGCATTGGGCATTCTCATTATACCATTTTGGGAACGGAGGTTGCACGGGTTCCGAGTAGGACGGAGACACCACATGCACATAAAAAAGATTCTGATACAACTCCTTATATGTCATCGGGATGGGTGTGAACTGGAGCTTTTCTGTATTTGGCCTTGAATTGGATTCTTACCTTGAAGAGCCTTGATAGTTAGTGGTTACTTTTGGTTGACTGACAGCAATTGACTTCGAGTACCCTTTGTTATATGTACTCGTATTATTCACCTCGTTCTCCTTTTTCCTTGGAGCTGACCTTTTGGTGTTTTCCCCTGTTTCTATCTTGCCACCCCTTATGGCATTTTCAATCATTTCTCACGCCATTACTATATCCGCAAAGCTCTTTGTGGTACTTCCTATCATGTGAGTAATGAATGTGGCCTTTAAAGTACTGATAAAAAGCATTGTAGTTTCTTTTTCTAGGAGCGGTGGCTGAACTTGCATGACAACTTTCCTCCATCTTTGTGCATACTGCCTGAAGCTTTCATTTGATTTCTTCTCCATGTTTTGCAAGGTGATTCTGTCAGGCATCATGCCTGTCACATGATTGTATTGTTTCATAAATGCTTGTGCTAGGTCTCTTCAGGAATTAATCCTAGCACGGCTCAATTGGTTGTACCACCTGGACGCTGCCCCCACCAAGCTATCTTAGAAACAATGGATCAATAGTTGATCGTTATTAACATACCCAGTCATCCGTCTACAGAGCATGGTAATATGGGCTTCAAGACAACTAGTCCCATTGTACTTCTCAAATTCTAGCATTTTAAACTTGTGAGGAAGCACCAAATTTGGAACCAAGCTCAAGTATTTAGCATCAATTCCATGGTAATTATCAGCGTTTTCCAAGACCTTGAACTTTTCTTTTAACCATTTACAACGGTCCTCTAACTGCCTTGGTAATTCAATTCTCGTCCCGTCCCTCTCCGCTATATCTAAATCAGGGATAACAGGATTAGCAGGGTTATCTCTTGGGTTAGATCCTGAGCCAACTTGAAAATTCATGGGCACCCCAGTATCAGCTTGACCTTGTTGAGGCTTACTTGTAACAGATGGCCTTCGAGGATATGCTTCAGGTTGTGTTTGTGCATGCAGTGGGGTAAAACCCGGAGGATAATCCTCATTATCTTCTCCAGCATTAGTCATGGGGCCTTTTCCCTTGTCCATTGCCCCATTCAGTAGCTGAGTCATTTGAGCCACCATATTCCTTTGGGCTTCCATCATTTGTTCCCTCATATCTTGTTGGATCTTTGTCAACTGCTCTTGCAGCTAGTCTTGCATGTCTCTTTGAAATTGTTCAAATCTTTGATCCATATCCTTCGTCTTAGCGCGAGTACCGTAATGATGTTTAGTTTCTAGATTAACTTTCTCTCTTTTTCTGAAATAACTTCAACTAATTAAGGTCCTTCTATAGATTTTAATGCATATGATTCGATGTAATACAAATGCATGAAATGAATGTAAAAAGAAAGAGAGGCGTTGATTCTGAATTCAATTTCATTAGAACAACTTTTCTAGAAAATAAATTCCTTTACATAAAACGGATATTTATACGACCTTTCCCTCATATTCCAAGCGAAGACATTGATCCCTTTCTTCTTATCCGGATATTAAGGTCCAATCTCTCGGACTTTCTAATAAATATCTCTTCTAGCTCTTTTTACTTGATCTGGGCCTCAACTCACTGTTCACTTATTTCCACAATGCTCGTTAGCCTCTTTAAGAAAACTGAGACGTGGTGATTCTCGAATAGTCTTTGTCAGCTTGAATCCTTGGGCAATAGTCTTGTATTCCTTCACGAACTATCAGTCTTCTCTCGTTTTTGTTTACTTGGACCATATTCGGACGACCGTATTATAATCCACTTTATCAAGAAATCTATTTTCTCATGACAAACTCTTCTATTTAGCAATCGAATTTGAATCAACACCTCTTTTCTATGATGTGAATGCAATGCAATCAAAACAAAAGAGAACACGCTAGCACAAGAGAAATAAATAACAAAATAGGGCACCTATCTGGGTGACCACTAGAGTTTGGCATAGTTCTTGTAACACCCCTTACCCGTATTCGACGTCGGAATAGGGTATGAGGCATTACCGGAATTACAAATTTATTTATCAGACATTTTATTTCATCTAGCATTTATATTTGAAACCAATCAAAATCAAACATATTATCCCTTAAACATATTTATTTTTCTCATTTCATGTCTCACTTGAATTTATTTCTCGTCTCAACATATTTAATTACCTTTTATTTACATATTAAAGATAATCACATATTTACATGTCATGATAAATATCATTCTCTTGCCGTTTATTCATAAACATAAATTAGTTAATTCATCATATCAATACTTCACATACTATCAACTTATATTTCCTTATATCACATAATTAAAGTTACACGAACTTACCTGGCTAAATTTGCAGAAATACCAAGATTTAAGGGCATTTGGTAATTTTCTATTTTCATCAATTTTTCAACCGATCTTAATCCAAATTAATAATTTCATACAATTTTGCAATTTTCAATAATAAAATAATCCATTCCATGTAAATTGGTCATTTCCAACATTTTTACAAAACTAATCATAAAGTTTTACTTTTATTCAATTTAGTCCCTGAGCCTAAAACATTACAAATTAGCTATGCTAGCTGAATATTCATACATATTTTCCTCCTCCTCCTCTCCATTCCACATCCTTAATGTATATAACATGCTATAAGTAACATTATCAATAATTTCATTAATTACTCATAAGTATATTCAAAACTGTCCATTTGATTTATAGTCACTAAATTATTTATTTCCAGAGCTAAAGAACTCCAAATGAAGAACCGTTAATTTTTCCTGAAACTAGACTCACATATCTTCTTGCCATAAAATTTTCAGAATTTTTGGTAGGGCCAATTAGTACAGTTTATTCTTTAAAGTCACCCCTGTTCTGCTGTCTGGCAGTTCCGACCCTTCTTCACTAAAAATTAATTATCTTTTTATATAGAATTCATATGATGTTATGGTTTATTTCTTATAAAACTAGACTCATTAGGAATCTAACCATATAAATTATGTTCCAAAATTATTTTTATACAATTTTTAGTGAATTTCTAAACTAAGAACAGGGGATCACGAAGTTATTCTAAACCAGTTTTACAAAAATCCAAATATCTCAAAATATAGACTTCCTTTGCTTTCTATGTTTCTTTTATATGAAAATAGACTCAATAAGCTTTAATTCCATATCTCACTCCACTTCTAATTTGATTTATACAATTTTTTGTGATTTTTCAAAGTTAGACAACTGCTGCTGTCCAAAACTGCTTTAGTGTAACATGTTGATTTCTATTTTGTCCCTAATTCCACAATTCATACAATTCAGTCCTTGCTGGATTAACCCCTCAATTGAGTTAATTTTCTCATTTAATACTTTTATCTATCATTTTAAACTACTTCATAACCTTAGAAATCAGAATTTTAACACTAGGCCTTAATTTCAGCTATTTCACAATTAGGTCCTAAAACCAATTTCCATCAATTTCACTTGATAAAATCATCATATAGCAAAATTAAAGCTTCAAATCAATATTTATTCATTATATTCTTTCAGCATTAATCCACATAAAATTTAAAAATTAACCATAGAATCATAAACTAATGAATTAGTAAGTTGGACTCAATTGTAGAAAGTCCAAAAAACATAGAAATTTCAAGGAGAAAGCAAGTATTAAACTTACATGAAGCTTGAGTATGAAAACCAACTTGAACTCTCTTCCATGACTGTTTTTCAGCTGAAGAAAATGAAGAGAAATGAAGAGAATTCTCCAGATATTTCAATTTGATCCCCTTTTTATTTAGCTAATTTTGGAAATTTTCCAATTTTTCTCCTTTTTTCTTCTTTCTCTTCTCTTCTTCTTTCTTTCCTTCCCCTGCTCTCTGCTTCGTTTGGTTTCTGTTTCTCTATTCTCTTTTTGTTTGTTTTTTTTATATATAATATAATAATATAATAATATAAAATAATAATATAATATAATAATATAATATTAAACATAAAAAAATCTCAAATTTTCTTCACAATAACCGCCTCAATTAAACAAAATGGCTTAATTTCCATTTTGGTCCTTTATACTTTCTTTAATCTATAATGAAACTTTTACACCTTTTTCAATTTAGTCTTTTTCATTTAATTACATATCCAAACGTTAAAATTTCTCAACTAAACTTTAATAATAACTTAATGACACTCCATAAATATTTTTAGAAATATTTATGGCTCACTTTATGAATTCGAGGTCTCAATACCTCGTTTTTGGCCCAATTTTTTTCTAATTAATTCTTTTAGTTCACAAAATTCACTAATTTTAAAATATTTCTAAAATCACACTTAACTTATAATTATCTTTATCGATTAACAAAGTTTTCTAGCTTTTTCGTCAGATTTAGAAATCTCGAATTACTGTTCCGACACTATTGAAATTGGGCTGTTACAGTTCTACCTAAGGTAAGCCCTGAGGTTTTCTACATGTGGTTTAGCTCTAAAGTTGAGGTACCCGAACAAGCAGATTCCTCGATCCTCACCCATTATAGGCACATACGGACCAAGTTCAGTTCAGGGGAATACATTTCCCTATGGCCATGCGGAAGTGAAAACCTCACGAAGACATAGGTACAGATATATCCCGGAAGCAATCCACTAGCCCATGCGGAGGTGAAAACCTCACGAAGACATAGTTTCTCACTCCCACTTAAAGGTGCGGCCACAACGGTCATGCAATGCAATGTGCGCAAGAAAATATCAATCATATGCAATGACACAAACAAATGCAACAAATGGATCGTAATTTTCAAATCAAATTTTCAAATAATTTCCGACAAAGGACAAAAAATAATCAATTTTACGGTTTGACTCTGTTATTATGTCCCCAACAGAGTTGCCAGCTATCGAAACTAATTTTTTATTTTGAAAAAATGGGGATCGACTTTAAAAATGAAAATGGAGTCGCCACCAATCTTTTTTCGAGGTGTGATCGGGTCACCTTGAAATTGATCATTTTAATAAAAAAACATTTTGATTTATTAAAACAATGGTTTTGGTCTACGAAATTCGAGAAAAAAACGAGTTTGGGAGTCGATTACGCACGAGGAAAGATTAGCACCCTCGTAACGCCTAAAATTGGTACCTAATTGATTAATTAATGTCTTAATGTTGAAAATTTGAGAAGATTTTAAAATACGATCCTTTTTATTTAAAAAAACGTTTGAATAAATTGAAATGGATGTTAAGACACTTTTGTCCCGAAGTAATAAAATATCACATCCAGTACGTTAGGACACGACATTTTAAATCCTCAAAACTAAGCTTGTCTTTTGATTTTCAAAACTCACGCATTTAAATTTTAGAAGGATATTCGGTTATTTGGGTCAAGTGAAAAAATCGGAACCCAATAAGTTAGGGCACAACTTCTCAAAATTCCGAACATAGAATATTGTCTATTCTTTTTTAGAAATCCTTACCTCAAGATAACAAGACGTCATATCCAATGAGTTAGGACACAACACATCAAATTTCCGAGAATAAGCTTTTATTTGAATCTCATATGTTTTCATTTGAAATGGGTGCTCGATTACTTAGATTCAACGAGGAAAATTGGAACCCAGTAAGTTACGGCACAATCTTCTCGAAGCTCCCAAATACGAACATTTAGGGGAAAATTATTGCAATATTAAAACAATGTATAAATAAAAACTTTGATAAAAAAATGACAATATTAAAATACAAATAAACAATTTATAAAACACATAATGGCAATTATTTAAATACTAACATCAATAATCAAAGACCAAATAAGTTATACACAAAACATCTTAAAAATAAATGATATATAAAATAGATAGTAATATATAAAAATTTGCAATTGATAATATATGGAAAAAAAATTAAAGCAAATAATCAAACAATTTAAAATGGATTATTTATAAAACGAGTTTTTTTTTAAATAAACATGTGTGACGTTAAAAACAAATAAAGTATATAATTAATGGAAGAAAATAAAAGAATGATAAGAATGGTTAAATGAATGAACAATATGTAAATAATAAAGTTGACGAATAAATAAATGAATAAAAATAAAAAGAATAATTAATGATTAAGCAATTAAATGGATAAATAAAAAAAGTTAAAAAAAATGAAATTCCAACTCACAATATGAGGATTCAACGAAATTCCACCACCTAAATCCAACTCAAACGAGAGCAACTCAAAAAGAAACGAATATGAACGAATAACAAAATAAAAACAAGCCCTAGAAAATAAGAACGCAAGAGAGAGAGAGATTTGTGTGAATGGTCTCAAGAATTTTTATTGCTCAAAACTTCCCCTGTTACAATGAAGAGTGAGGCCTCTATTTATAGTTGAGCCTTCCCAAATCCAACGGTACAGATCAATTACATCAACGGCTAAGATTAAAAGGTATCTACAAATTAAATCTCTAAGATTACAAAATCATATCTTCTAAGATTGCATATCATATCTTCTAGGATTGCATATTATATCTAAGATTTGCATATCATATCTAAGCTTGCATATCATATTTTCTAGGATTGCATATCATATCTAAGATTTACATATCATATCTAAGATTGCATATCCTTGAAGATTATGTTTCCATATACGTTAAGCCTGTAGATGGACCCTCAATATTTTCAAGTAATGGGCCATTCCGATCGGGCCAAATGATATATTTTGGACTAGACTTGGACTTTGTTTTATTATTTTGGATTTATTATTTTTTTGTATGGGCCTGGGCTAAATTGGCCTATTACAATTATATTTATTAGTATTATTATTATTATTTTTATTATTACCACCATTATTTTTTTATATATATTATTACAATAATTATATTTATTATTATTGTTGTTATTATTATTATTATTATTAATAGTATTATTTTTATTATTGCTAATATTATTTTTATTTTTACTATTATTATCTTTTAATACATTTTATTATTATAATTATTGCATTATTGTTGTTGTTGTTGTTGTTGTTGTTGTTATTATTATTATTATTATTATTATTATTATTATTATTATTATTATTATATTATTATTATTATTATTATTATTATTATTATTTTTCTATAGTATTATTTTTATTGTTACCATTAGTTTTTATTTTTGGTATTATTTTCTTTTTTTGTTTATTTGTTTTTTTTACCTATTACTTTATGTAGATTATTCACTTTAGCTTTTATTTTATTGTAATTCATTTTACATTTTATTATAAAATCATATCACATTTTATCTATTTTTTTTATCAACATTACTATTGCTATTTTATTATTCCTATTATTTTTATTATTGCTAATATTATTTTTATTTTTACTATTATTATCTGTTTATTAATACATTTATATTATAATTATTGCATTATTGTTGTTGTTGTTGTTGTTATTATTATTATATTATTATTATTATTATTATTATTATTATTATTATTATTATTATTATTATTATTATTATTTCTATAGTATTATTTTTATTGTTACCATTAGTTTTTATTTTTGGTATTATTTCTTTTATTTTGTTTATTTGTTTTTTTACCTATTACTTATGTAGATTATTCACTTTAGCTTTTATTTTATTGTAATTCATTTTACATTTTATTATAAAATCATATCACATTTTATCTATTTTTTTTTGAAATAAGCAATTACTTCGTGTTTTAAGATTCAAAAGACATCGTGCCCTAACTTACTGGGTTTCGATTTTTCTCATCGAGTCTAAAGAACCAATTATTTTTAATTAAAGCATAAGCTAAACAAAAAACTTATTATCGGGAATTTGAAAATGTTGTGTCC
>SMMG02000041.1:0-49101 GCA_005393395.2 Gossypium australe
AATCACCCAAACTGCGTCCTTCTTACTGGGCGTGAGGGGTAGCCCACTGACGAAATCCATAGTGATCCTCTCCCATTTCCACTGAGGAATCTTCACCGGTTGTAATAACCCAGATGGCAACTGATGTTCAGCCTTTACCCTCTGACATGTGAGACACCTTCCCACGAATTCAGTTACCTCACGCTTCAACCCTGGCCACCAGAACTGCTTTCGTAAATCTCCATACATCTTGCTACTTCCAGGATGCATAGCGTATGGGCTGCTATGCGCATCCTGAAGAATTCTTTGCCTCAAGCCCACATCATTCGGCATACAAGGCCGTCCTTGAAAACACAGCACCCCATCACCGGTCAAACTATACCCTTCCAAACCGCCATCTTGAACTTGTAGCCTCCGTGCGTTTAAACTGTCCTCCCCTAATTGTTTTTCCTTAATCTCCTCGATCCAAGTTGGCTTAATTTGCAATTCTGCTAAGAGACTTCCATCGTCGTATAGACTGAGGCGAGCAAACATCGCCCTTAAGTCTGTCACGACCTTTCGGCTTAACGCATCAGCCACCACGTTAGCCTTGCCTGGATGGTACTCAATTGAACAGTCGTAGTCCTTCAGTAGTTCAATCCATCGACGTTGTCTTAGATTCAAGTCCTTTTGAGTCAAGAGATACCTCAGACTTTTGTGATCCGTGTAGACTATCGACTTTTCCCCATACAAGTAATGCCTCCATATTTTCAAAGCAAAAACCACTGCTGCTAACTCCAAGTCATGGGTAGGATAGTTAACCTCATGCGGTCTTAGCTGACGGGATGCATAGGCCACTACCTTCCCTTCCTGCATCAACACACATCCCAACCCATTATGGGACGCATCACAATAAACCGTGAACAATTTTCCCGCCTCAGGCTGTACCAAAACTGGAGCCTCCGTCAGAATCTTTCTTAGCTTATCAAAGCTTTCTTGCTGCTTTTCTGACCAAACAAATGGGACTCCTTTCCTTAGCAACTTAGTCAACGGCGCGGCGATTAAAGAGAATCCTTCCACAAATCTTCGATAGTACCCGGCCAGACCTAGAAAACTTCGGATTTCCGCCACTGACCGAGGTGGTTTCCAGTCCAACACCGCTTCAACCTTGCGAGGGTCCACTCTAATCCCTTCAGCTGACACCACGTGACCTAAGAAAGTCACCTCTCTAAGCCAAAATTCGCATTTACTGAATTTGGCATACAACTCTTTCCCTCAGCACTTGTAGAACTATGTGCAAATGCCTGTCATGCTCCTCCTCCGTTCTTGAGTAAACCAATGTCGTCTATAAACACCACGACGAATTGGTCCAAGTATTGCTGAAACACCCTATCAAGTCCATGAATGCTGCCGGCGCGTTAGTCAACCCAAACGGCATCACTAGAAACTCGTAATGCCCATATCGGGTACGAAATGCCGTCTTGTGCACATCAGCTTCCTTCACCTTAAGTTGATGATAGCCCGACCTAAGATCTATCTTGAGAACACCGACGCACCCTTCAGTTGATCAAACAGGTCATCAATCCGAGGCAACGGGTACCTGTTTTTGATCGTTAGCTTGTTTAGCTGACGGTAGTCGATACACATCCGCATTGACCCGTCTTTCTTCTTAACAAACAACACAGGTGCTCCCCACGGAGATATACTAGGTCGAATGAACCCTCTATCCAAGAGTTCCTGAATTTGAGCCTTCAATTCCACCAACTCCTTTGGTGCCATTCGGTAGGGTGCTATAGACACAGGTGCCGTCCCGGGCAACAAGTCTATACCGAACTCTACTTCCCGATCTGGAGGCAGACCCGGAAGTTCTTCAGGAAACACATCAGCGAATTCGCTACAGTTCGGACCTTCTCAACTGCTGACCCCTTAGCCTCCAAGGCATAAATTTGAACCAACAATGCTTCACACCCTTTTCTGATCATTTTCTCGGCCTTCAAGGCAGACACTACATTGGATAGATAGTCTTTTCTGTTACCTATCATGACCACTTCATCACCCTCGGCCGACCTTAGAATCATGCGCTTAGCCGCGCAATCCAACCTTGCCTGATGCTTAACCAGCCAGTCCATTCCGAGAATTAGATCAAACTCCCCAAACGGCAGTTCCATCAGATCGGCCACAAACACTACCCCTTGGAGTTCCAGGGGTATATCTCTATATAGCTTGTTAACCATCACAGAGTGTCCTAGAGGGCTAATTACAGTCATCTCGCTAGGGGTAGTCTCAAAATCCAAGTTCATAGCCTCTACCACACTACTGGCAATGTATGAATGCGTCGAACCCACATCAATTAATGCAACATAAGGGAGATCAAAAATTAGGAACGTACCGGTGATGACATCCGGTGCGTCACCCTCCTCGCGACGCCTCGCTGCGTAGACTAAGCCAGGCTGCCTGGCTTCGGTGTTGCCTACTCCTCTGCCCTGAGTTCCGCGACCTCGGTTAGGACCATTGCCTCCTCTACCATTTCCACGACCCCTCTGCGGCGGTCCCACATTTCGTGCTGGAGTACGGTTCTGCCCCTCTGGCTGATTCCTAGCCATCTTCCGAGGACAATCCCTCACACGGTGATCCGGAGATCCACATTCAAAGCAACCCTTTTCACCGGTGTAACAACCTCCCCAATGTGACTTTCCACAACGATTACACTGAGCCGGCCTCTGGTTAAAAGCCATGGGCCTCCCAGCCTGATTCGGCCCACTCTGTCTGGCCCTCTTTTGAGCAGTATTTCTCGATCCCGACGACCCAATGCCTCTCTTCTGTTTGCTTCTATCATAGCTCTGTCTCACAGACTCCCGGACCCTTTCGGCTACCTTAGCCTTTTCTACCAGAACAGCAAACTCACGTACCTGTTGTGGAGCAATCAACAGCCTTAAGTCATCCCTAAGTCCGTCTTCAAAGCGGACACAACGATCGTGCTCAGTTGACACAATTCCCTGAGCATAGCGGCTCAGCCTCAGAAATTCTGCCTCATACTCAGATACCGACTTATTTCCTTGTACCAGTCCCAGAAAGATTTTCCTCTGAGTATCAGTGTAACTGGTGCCCACATACTTCTTCTGGTAGGTAGCTTTGAAGTATTCCCAAGTAAGGTCGTCTGCTGTAGCGCCGTTTCGAACCGTGAGCCACCACTGATATGACTCGTCTTTTAGAAGCGACACCGCTCCTTTCAGCTTCTCCTCATCTGTTAAGTCGAGATCATCCATGATCCTCTCGGTTGATTCTAACCAATATTCAGCTGTACTGGGTGCGACACCTGACACACCCCGAAATACTTCAGCTCCATTGGATCGGAGCCGCTCAGATACCGACTTCCGAGCTCCTGTACCTCTGCTGGTCTCAGCCATCATTTCTAGAACACGCAGCATAGCCTGCGATATCGACTCACCCCCTGTCTGATCCTGAGGTCCATCACCAAAAGCTGGAGGTGGTGGTGGAGGTGGTATCTCATTATCCGATCCTTGGCCCGACCTAACTGGTTCTGTTACGGCCATCCGGCCTCTACCGCGTCCCCGACGGCCGCGACCTCTAGAACTCATTTCTTATGGCGCAATCTAAAAAGTTTTATGAGTTAGTCAATGTTCCACTGATTATTAGCAAGGAATCTTATGGGCAAAATTAAGAAGTTGTTCTTTCGATCAAACAAGTGTCAAGTCTTCTATCGTAATTCGAAGATACACGTTCACTTATTCCATCACTCTCTATGTCCAACTCTTAACCCGGGGGTATTTTCGTCCTTTACCCTACAGGGGTATTTTGGTAACAAAACAAGGTAAGTTGTAAATCTTGACAAATCAAGGGAATGCAAAACTTGGGGTTCTCTTTTTAGAAAAATTTTCTTCCCAAATTGGTAGTGTTTCAAAACTTTGAAAATCAGGGTCATTTTGGAAATTTGCAATCTAGGGGCAAATTTTGAAATTTTCCAAAGGCACAACATTTTCGACATTTGGCAACTTAGGGATTTTAGGTATGCTTGTAAAATAGGAAAATTTTGTTTAAAAAGAGATTTTGAGGTAGTTTGGTAGAATTTTTTTTTTAAACTAGGGGCATTTTTGTAATTTACCCCTAAGGGTATTTTAAAATGTCCATAAATCAAAGGAATTTTGTAGTATAAGTCTCCTAAGTTTGAGGGAAGTCTTTAAAAATTAGAGTTTTTTATAAAAATGCGGCTAATTCCCTTTCGGGTTTTAATAGAAGGGTTTGGCCCATGAACAAGTCCTCAAGGCTAGGGTGAACCGAAGCTACGCACCAGGTAGGATTCCCGCGAAGAGGAGGTGAGTCACTAAGACCACTTAAATACCAAGCTCTTCCGGATCCAATCCTAGACATGCGTACAAGGGTTACCACACCTTAACTCGGCGACTTAGTCATGGGTTTGTTTAATTAGGCAATTAGAATCTTATGCGATTTGTTTGGGGTAACTAGTCCTAGAGTTCATATACCTTTCATACTATCTACGTCCCGTTTTCTACCCATTTACAGATAACTATTTATACATAGATTAAAATATACTTACAAGAGCGGATCGGTGCCGGAGACTCGACGCCATGTTGTTCAACCAAAATCATTTTCAACAGGTTTTAAATAGCATATCTTAGCGAAACATTTTTGGGTCTTAGGCCCTCACAGCCGAGTTTTTGAACCTGGCTCTGATACCAAAACTGTAACACCCCAAACCCGGCCCACAAGTCATGACCGGATCTGGTATGTCACGGAATAAAAGAAGTTTGAAAGGTTTGGATTTACAGTAGAAATTAAAAATTTCCGCTAAGGGTATAAAACGGTGTTCGTTAAAAACTCAAGTGGTTTAATTTGGTATATCCGATTGAGTTGAAAATCCATTCTTCCCTTTTTAAAACCATTTGACCATTTAAATTTTAGAGCATTAGCGTGATCAAAAGCTTAGAAAATCTCGTTACCCGATGGTAACATTTCTTGAAACGCGTACGAGTACTTATTTTTGAAAACGTTACTTTTAACCGATTTGCATAACCGTCCGTAAGTTCGTCAGTTATAAAGTAAAGTAAAAACAACTACCCAACCATCCAAAATAATAAGCGGCCATATTACAACCCAATCGAATTGTAGTGAATAATTAAACTTAAAACGGGGCAAAATAAAGTTTCAAGTCCACAAAACCAACATGGCCGCCTCGAGCTCTCCTCGGCTCCGCATCCGTGCTCTACTCACCTGCAAGATGATATGGGAAGGGGTGAGTCACCAAGACTCAGTGTATAAATCCCCCACCCGGGAAATAACACTCATACACAAGATATTAGTATGACATGCAATTATGCAACCCAACCTAGCCATCCATGCTCCTTTTCTACCCCGTGTGGTACCAAACCACTGGTGGTGCCAAACCACTGGTGACGTATAGTCACAATAGAGTGATGGGGCCAACCCATCGTGTGATACCAAATCACTGGCGTCAATCCCGTATCTCAAATGTGGGGCCAACCCACGGTGGTACTAAGCCACAGGGACGAGACGCTATGAGGTGCCAAACCTCTGGAGGTACCAAACCTCTGGTGACCGTAGTCACAATGTGTTACCAAAACACTGGTGGTGCCAAACCACTGGTGACCCGAAGTCACAAAAAGTGATGGGGCCAACCCATCGTGTGATACCAAATCACTGGCGTCAATCCCGTATCTCAAATGTGGGGCCAACCCACGGTGGTACTAAGCCACAGGGACGAGACGCTATGAGGTGCCAAACCTCTGGAGGTACCAAACCTCTGGTGACCGTAGTCACAATGTGTTACCAAAACACTGGTGTCCGTCGACACGAATATTACTCCCTCTCATCAATCCCACCATCATCATGCTCATATTACAAGTATCATGATTCCATATATCACGCAATCGAATATAGCATAGCATTTTTCAGCATATGATGGCATATACAACAACATATATAGTAAATCGAGTAATAAGGGATACTTACCCGAGAACCAAGCTTATGCCCACTAAGCCAAGTTACCATATGAGAGGTTATTAATATCATTAAACAACAGTTTACACTAATAAAGTGTGTAAGAGTTTACACACCTATTTAATCGAAGATTTAACTAGGGTTCTCGTATCTATGCGATATTGGAAAGGTCCCGAACTTGTCCTCGTAATGCCCCTATGTTCGGCCATCATAGATTATTAATAAGGGGTCTCATTTGATTAACCAAAGTTATTAGTCGTATAATAACAAAATAGGGCCTCTGGTCGAACCTTTATTAATACGAATTAAGGCGACTTGAAATCTCGAGAACTTCGGGTTTCTTGGCCGATTTATCCCCTAAAATCGCAGTGCATAAATCGATCAAACCTAGCTACTAAAATGGCCCTTGGCCGAATGTCAATAACCCCATACCTTGTCTACCGAAGTTCTAAAATTCCTTATGATTTGAGTAGTCAAGATCCTTGAAGAAACGAGGCCCGAAAGACTCCTTCAAAATCCCTTAGCTTCGGCTTCCTTCAAAAGGGACAGTAAGAATGTTTATAGGCATTCGGCCAACCTTCCTTGAAATTAGCCTTAGTATTTCATTTAGAGACCAAAGGCCATTCGGCCATAGTCATAAATCCACAACCACGAGTTTGTTGCCCTTAACCTTAACGACTGACTTGGCCTTTAAACACCACAGATCGGCACGCCCTTTTGGTGTCTATAAGTTGCGGCTATCATATAGAACAAGAATTAGAGTAGGTTTTACATATTGAATCCATAATAGAATGAAAGATAGAAAATCTACTTACCAATTTGCTTGGCTAGCCCGAAAGGAGAGTTAGATTTCGGCCAAGTCTTGTAGAAAATCAATGGAGTAGCTGGCTACTTCAAGCTAAAACGGAAGAGAGGAAGAAGAAGCAGGATTCGGCAATGCTCAATCAAAAGGAACCAAAAACCACTAAGGAAATCTGGCCATACATCATTCGGCCAAGAGACAATTTAGAAGGAAAAGGATTTTGGCTTTCTTCTAATTTTTTTTGGCCAAGCATTCAAAGTTGGAAGGAAGGGAAAAATAATAGAGCTACAGCCGAATGCTCTCCTTTTGCTAAACTCCAAGGCCGGCCACCCCAAAGCATGCCCTTCTTCCAATTCAATTTCCTATAGTGTTGTCTTGCATATTCCCAACACTCTCCCCATACTTAATTTAACTAATGGCTAGATAAAACAAGGATAATTCCCATATTACAATAAAATATTACCCCATATTCCCATAGAAATAATAATAACTAATTAAATAAAATAAAACAACCATGCTAAAAAGGATAAAATAAAGGAAACATGCAGCCAACAGCCTTGTTTCCCGTGTGTGCATGCGCACCATGCAGGCCACCAAGGCATGCCGGCCCCAGCAAAAGAAAAAGGATCCCCTCCATGCGCTGCTGGGTCTCGAACTCGAGACCTGGGGAAGGCTGCCCAAGCCTCTGACCACTCGGCCACAATGTTTCCTCAGTTATAAAGTGTCGAAAATTCTTTTTAAATCTTCCATCTCTGGCTCCCGTGCGCATTTAATGCCAAAGGTAAAATAAAATACTTGATTGCTGCCCAGGGGTTTCGAACCCGAGACCTGGAGCAATACCCTCCAGGCGCTAGCCACTCGTCCTGCTGGACTTTCGTGGTAGAATCCCGTCGCATCTTTCTTTTAAACCTTTATTTCTGAGTTTCCCATGTGCATTTAATATCAGAGGTAAAAATAAAATGGACAACCGTTGCCCAGGGGATTCGAACCCGAGTTCTGGAGCAACATCACGCCCCAGCCACTCGGCCAATTGGAATTTCATGACATAGACTCGTCGCGAATTTCTTTTAAACACTCCCTTACTTCAACGCTAAAATAAAAACAAGCCCCCCCTGCGTCCATGGTGACTCGAACCCGAGCCTAGCGCCCCCAGGCCCCTAGTCGGCGCCCCAAGCCACTTGGCCAGGCTGATTTTCATGCCACCACTTCGCCGAACTTATTTTTAAACCTTCCTTCGCCTAGCCCTCCTTCAGTGCCAAAAATAAAACTCCCTCACGCGCTTCCTGGGGCTCGAACCCCTTCTCTCCTAGAGCATCCTGGCGCCCCAAACCACGTTACTAATCACTTCCTTGTGTCGTGATTCACCAAAGTTTGTACTTAACCCCTATTTTCTGAGGCCCCCTTAACTTAAAAGCTTTAAATTAGAATTTTCCACTAACCCAAGCCCACTCAAGACCTTTATTTAAGCCGTAATATTCCATGATTAAACTATAGCAAATTTAAACACAAGAAAATCACTCAATTACAACTAGCCCCGGATTCTAAGATGTTACATTTATAATGTCTAAATCTTTGTTAGACCACTCAAAAGGTTTGTCCTTTTTGAGTTTTTCATATAACTCATCTAGTTTTTTAGACAAATTAGGGAAGAAATTTCTGCAATAATTAACAATTCCTAGAAATTGTTGAAGTTGTTTTTTATCAACAATTTTTTCAGGGAATTCTTTTATTTTAACAATAATATGATCTTGGAGTTTAAGACCATCAGATGATAATATTAATCCTAAGAATTCTATTTCAGTTTTTTCTAATTCTATTTTCTTAGGGCTTAATATTATTCCATGTTTTATAAACTCTCTAGCTATAATATTTAGATGTTTTCTATGATTTTCCAGTGTTTCTAAAAAAATTAGAATATCATCTATATATACAACACAGGATTTTTTATATTTTTTAAATATAGAGTCCATCCATCTTTGGAAGACTTGAGGTGCATTACAAAGTCCAAATGGCATTACTCTCCATTGGTAATGACCATTAGGTGCACTGAAGGCTGTTAATGGTCTAGATTCTTCTGTTAACATGATTTGCCAAAAACCAGACTTACAGTCAAATTTACTAAAATATTTTTCTTGTTTAGCTTGATTTATTAAAACTTCCTTTCTTGGAATAAAATATCCATCAAAAATAGTATTTTGATTTAATCTTTTATAATTTATAACCATCCTAGCTTTTCCTCTTTTTATCTCTGCATGGTTTCTTACCATGAAGGCAGGACTAGAATGTGGACTAGTAGTTTCTTCTATTAATCCTTTATCCAATAATTCCTTTATTTGTATATCAAATTCATCTATATCTTGTTTAGTATAGATCATAGGTTTTACTCTAATAATTTTATTGGGGTTTTCCAATTTTATGGTACAATATCTAGGACTATTTTTCCATAATTTTAATGGTTCTTCACTAAAATTATTTTCTAATATCTTAAACAACCAATGATTAGTATCTAGTTGTTTTATTTGTTCATTCTTAGGAGGTGTAAAGTCCTGATCACATATATATTTATGATTTTCTACCAAAGGTACTTCTACCGAAGTATTTTCAGTAGTTAGTACTACAAAATTTTTATCAATAGAAAATGGTAGATGTTGATATATAAAATTGTTACCTAACAATATATCTCCATGCATTTCATGAAAACATAATAATTTAGGAATTACAAATCTTACATTGTTTATGTAGATTGGTATATTTTTAGCTTTAAAAAGGATTAAAGTTTCAATACCATTGACTCCAACAGCTCTAATAGGATTTTTCATAAGTTCCCATTTTTCTGATGGAATAGCATTTTCTCTACAGCTACTGGTTGTAGCTCCAGCATCTAATAAAGCATTTAAAGAATATGTTTTATATTCTCTAAATTGAAATATAATATTAATATTGTAATAAATTTATAATAAACAGAAAGATAGAAATTTTATATTTTGAATATCAAAAATTAAAAAACGAAAGTGTAGATTTTTGGAGAAATCAATATTTCCATAAATTACCCCCACCTTGGGATGAAATTTGTATAAACAAATATGCATCTTTCATTATAAAACATAGTAATGATAATAAAGAAATAGGAGATATAGATACAATAGGTAATAGGATTAATTTCGGTAAAGAAAGAATTCTATTACATTGCTTACAGAGTAAAGCGGCTAAACAAGTCAAGAATAAATTAAGTCATAAATATTGTACAAAAATGTTAGAAGGAGAATGGGAATTTGGATGTAATTCCATACGTCCGAAAACCTATAAAAAATATAATAAAAATATAAATTAGCTAAATGGAAACCAGGAAATAAAAATATACTAATAATAAAAAGAAAAAATTTGTTAGAAGAAAAACTTCTAAAAATACTAAAAAACAAATTTGCAAATGTTTTATTTGTGATGAAGAAGGTCATCTAGCAACAAGTTGTCCTAACAAAGGTAAGAATGCTAGAAAAATGATTAAAAATCTTGAAGAACAAGATTTAGAAATATGTTTTAGTGAGGAAACAAATCCTACTGAAATAATATATGAGTTATTATCAGAAACAGAGTCTGATACAGACTCTGATGAATATATTTTTATGATAGGAAATAGTTCTAATAATAAGTTAGAAGAAATTCCTAATTCTGAACAACAGAATATTAAATTAGGAAGTTTAATTGGAGAAGAAACAGATCTTTCCGACGACATAATAGAAAAAATTAATAAAAATCATATTTCTAAAGAAGAAATTTATAAAATATCAAAGTTTAAACTATGGTCAAAAAGACACATAGAAAAAATTAGTGGCAACACAGTCGCTAAGGATACTAAAGGTGGATTAACAGAAATTCCCTTATTTACTAAAGAAAAAATAAAAAGGATTAGAAGAAACTATCCTCAGGTCAGATATATACATTTAGGAGTTATCATGATAACAATTAGAGCATTATTTAGAAGAGGTCATGATGTTCCTATTTTAGCAGTATTATTAGATAAAAGATTTGAAAATCCAATAAAAGCACATATTGGAGGAATTCAATCTAATTTACATACAGGTGTTATAGGATTTAAAGTTAAACCAAATCACTTTATCTCCATAACAGACCCTCTAATAGAAGAGTGTCTATGTCTTAGAATTCAGACAAAAAATTCTGATATTTGTGATTTAGCAGAAGATTTAGCAATAAGCTGGACTTTTATTAATGAATATACTAATACGGCAGAGGTTGAAATAAAAGAAATAAATAATAAAATTATTGAGCTTTTTGAGCCCAATAAATTTACTACAGAAATTCAACCAAAGCTATTACATTTAAAAGATTTATCGATTCCAAAAGACTGGATAATCGATAAAACCAATAATGCTAGTACTTCTAAACCAGTAAGTACTATTGAATACATGTCATCTGGTGACAAGTTATATTTCAGAAATAATCTGATTACTAATACAGATGATAATTTAGTATTACCTTCTAGTTCTCAACCAGAGGAAGAAGAAGATATAAGCACTTCTACACCAATAGGTATAAAAACAGTTCATATTCCTATTTTTCCTACTACACCAAGTAGAAATTCTATTTCTAGAAACACTAGAATGGAAGATATACAATATTCTGTAGAAAATATAAATTTCAATAAATACATTGAAATTATATTACATGATAAAGATTATAAAAAATATTCTTTACATGCATTATTAGATACAGGAGCTACAACCAGTAGTTGCAAAAGAAATGCTATTCGAGAAGAATATTGGATACCTGTAAAAAAGATAATAAATATTAATGGAATAAATGGTAGCAAAACTACTATTTATTATAAAGCAAAAAATATACCAATCTACATAAACAATGTTAGATTTATAATTCCAAAATTATTATGTTTTCCTGATATGTATGGAGATATACTATTAGGAAATAATTTCTTAATCAATATTTACCTTTTATTGTGAAAAAGAAATCGGTTATATTATCTATAGATAACAATTCTATAGAAATACCATTGGTAGATAATTATAAAATTATCTTTACTAATGTTTGCTGATTTTCTTAGAAGGCCTCATGGATAGAGGTAAACAACCTCTAAAAGAAAATGATGGATGGAGAACTATCCATAAAAAACCCAACAAGGGAAAATCACCTATAAGTCCTAAACAAGGATTTATGGCTGCACCAACACAGGTACAATTTTATCCTAACCAGGGATATTATTTACCATATCCATTGGTAAACCAACCAATTGGATCACATTCACCAACACAGGTGGATTATTCTCAATTTTCTCAAAAGCCTCCTACCGATTCTGAAATTCTCAAATATGTAGATGCTTTGTTGAAAAAACAACAAAACTCTAAATTCTCAAATCTAAAGGATTTTTATAATCCAGGCTTACCCCCAGAATATTACCATTTCATAAACAAGATATGGAAAAACCATATTTTGGAACAAAGGGCTAGTTTCAGAAAAGCTCTTACCCAATTCTCAGAATTCTTAGTTGAAAAAACAACTCAAGAAAAATCTGAAGAATTATTATTAAAATCTATATTATACAGAGATTGGGATGATGTCCTAATTGAATATATGGATATTAAGGAGATAAACAATCTTCTTGATACATTTCAATATTTTATTGATAAAGGGAGAAACACTCCTATTATTAATAAGATGTTTCGAAAATGTCTATATAACAAATGTAGACAAATTTTACCCTCAGAAATATTTTCGAAAATAAAAGGAGCCATTTGCAAACAGCAAGCTCTATTTTTAAAAACGTTTTCGAAATATTTTTCACAGGCATATATTTTTACAAATGATATGGGAGAAAAAACTCCTGCTATCAAATTTGGATTAAATCATGAGCCATTTGATATAACCAGTATTGAATGGGGATTTGTTAAAGAAATAACAGTCCAAAATCTCTCTTTTGATTTATTAAAAGATTTTCCGGCGATAGTCAAATCCCGGGTATCAAATTTTGTAAACATAGACGATTTTGTCTATTACTTCCATATTGAGATAAACAGTCTCATTGGTATTGCTGAGGAAGAAAAATTTTATCAGCCTTATCAAATTTGGAATATAAATACTATGTTTTCGGGAAAAGCCCTGGCAGTAGTCAAAGAAAATCAAGAGCATTTGTCAAAAATCATTGATGAATGTTATAATAATTTCAACAAATATCAAGTCCAAGCTGGAATTGATCTCATGAGCATGGCTCGTCACCTTCTCCACCAAGACACTTATATGTTTTGGACCGATGGAAGAAGAATTTTAGCTTATGGCACTGGAAGAAACCAGGAAGAAAGCAATGAAGAAGCCTGAAACACCCCAAACCCGGCCCACGAGCCTGACCGGATCTGGTATGTTCCTTAAGTAAGCCGATTTTCAAATTATTTGCTACTTAGAGAAAATTTGTAAATTTTAGAAGATATTGTTTTGGATTGGGCTTAGGTTGGGAAACCCATTTAATTAATTTAAAAAAACCCAATTTTATTAAGGTGACAAAAATAATTTTCTTTAGGTTTATAAAATATTTTCACTTAAGATTTAATCCAACAATCATTTGTAACAAAATAATTAAAAAAATAAAGCAGAAATAAAGAAATCCAACTTGGGCCTTATGGCCTTATTACATCAAATAAAACCCAATATTAAAATTAAATGTTCTAAAATGAAATAAGGTCCAAAATAAATAAAATCTTCAAATTGATGCATGGCCACCTCAAGGTCTACCGTCCCGGTCCGTCACTGTTCATCACCTGAAAATAGTTCCCACAACGGGGTGAGTCAAACAGACTCAATGTGTACACGACACTAAATCATAATAGAATCAGGCATACAATAGTTACACATTCGAAACATAAGATACAAGTTATGATGCATTCCCAAACCCAAACCTAATTGTCCATCCGCTACACACCCCCGTACCTGCCAAACACACCGTGGGGACTACTAAGTCGACCCTCCTTCCGCTACACACCAATTTGCGGGCTTAAGGCTCCGCATCTGTGGTTTTAGGAAACCACTTTTCAGATTACTGTGGTCTTAGATCACCACTTTTCAGATTACTGTGGTATTAAATCACCACTTTTCACTTCCCCTTTCAATATACAACCAAATGCCCCATTAATATGCATAATATACCATAGTTCAAATTCTTATCATATTCTCATGTTACGAATAACATATTTCATATTCCTAGTAGAAGTAGGAAACGTACCTGAGTACTTAGTACCATAACACGGTACTTTAGCCATGCTCATATTTTTATTAACATATATTTTAATATATGCAACCATAATTCATATTACAAAGATAGTGTGGAGTACACACATTCTTAATAATACATTTAATTTAAACATAGCCATGAACCTATCAAAACTTAGGGTAGGGTACACACCTGATTTGCTTAACGAATTCCTTGAAATCCCGAAATCTGATCTACTGCCTTAGATCTCAAATTCCTACATTTGATTAATCACTTACTAATTTAATAAAAATCCATTCGGCCATAAATCCAAATCCTAGTAGGATTAGTATTCTTAAAACTTACCTTGAAATTCTCAAATCCCGAAATCCTTGTATCCCTCTGTCGAAATCCCTATAACAACATGTTAGATCAATTTCTAACATTTATTCGCAACAAATAACCCTTAGCCGAATGTTAAATATGACTTACCTTAGATTCTTAAATCCTGAAATTCACCGAATAACTAGGGAACACGCGGCTTATGGTGTACCTTCGGGAAAAGAACTTCTCCTTCCTTGTAGTCGACACTTAGTAAATCCCGAAAGATCTCTTCAGCAACAGATATTAAGGGTATTAGAATCTTAATTTCGACAGCCTTAAAAGAAATAGAATGAGAATCTAACCTAATCTTACCCTTACTGAAGAATTTGATGGAATTCTTGCTTGAACCCTTAGTAGTATTCGGCTATGGCTTTGATGTGGATAACAATTTCGGCTCTTGAGGCTTAGGGAGAAATCGACTAGGGCTATTGGTATCTTCGGCTTTTGATTGTGTTTGTAATAGAAGAAAAAAAGAAAAGAGAAAAAGAGAATAATGGCAGAGAAAATTCGGCAGAGAGAAGAGGAGAAACTTTAGAGAATTTCGGCAGAGGTTTTCTTGAAAAGAAAAGAATGAATGAAGAATAGCCTTAGTCTTCCTTTTATAGCCAAAATTACTAGCTAGAGTCCTTTACTTGGCCACCACTCTTCTATTTTGATAGCTTTATCCCTTGATTTATCACTTTAATAAAACTTAATCCAATAATTATCTCTTATCTCTTAATAAAAATAATACTAATAACAATCCTCTTTTATCTCTTCCTTATCTATCAAAATAAAAGAATTAATATCCACATTTATCTCCTAAAAATAATCTAAAATAAATCCATTATTATCTCTTCGAAATAATCCAAATAAAAATCCTTTATTATCTCTTCGAAATAATCCAAATAAAAATCCTTTATTATCTCTTCGAAATAATCCAAATAAAAAGCTTCTATTTATCACCTTATTAATCACATATTTATGAAATTAAAACACCTCATTTTCTAGAAGCATGTGCCGTCCACCTCAGCCTTCTGGAAGCTAAAATAAAACCTTATTTATTTGCTACCTAAGTGACTCGAACCCAGGTCCATTCCTCTTGCACATGGCGCCATTTCCATAGGCCCTAAGTGACATCTTTAGGCCACTTTTCCAAGCCTGTTTGTGTGCCAAAATTTACCAACTTTTTCTTTTAAGGCCTCCTTGCCCTAATTTCCTATTTTAAACTTTAAAATTCGACATTTTTAGGTCATTTCTAAGTTTCCTAAAATTTTCGATCGGCTCTGTAAACTTGCCATTTTCTTACATTTCCAAGTTTCCAAAAATGTTCACTTTCTATTTTTGAATCATTTCCTTACATTTCCAGGTTTCCAAAAATGTTCACTTTCCTCTTTTAAACTTAACATTTCCATACATTTTCAGGACATTTCCCTACATTTCCAAGACAAGACATTTCTTTACATTTCCTTACATTTCCTTGCATTTCCTTACATTTCCTTACATTTCCTTACATTTCCATACATTTCCTTATTTCTAGAATTCACATAACACATTCATACATAATTCATAAAACATGTCATTTTACCACATGGTTCCTTGTGTCATGCTTTACACGGAGTTTCTTTTCAAGCCTCATTTACCTAGCTCCCCCCTTTTACTTAGAAACCAATAATTTTTCTAAGCTTTCTTTTCCATCCTAGAATTTTAAAAACCCTTAATACACTTCCAAACATTGCCAATACCCACTAACTCATGAATTATGCGCAAACGCATAACCCCTAATCTAGGATGTTACAGTTCTACCCTCCTTAAAAATAATTTCGTCCTCGAAATTACTTATTAACAGTCGTACAATCCTTCTCAACGTACTATGCTTACGCTGCGCACTCTGATCTTAATAGAACCATCATACTTTCTAGGCACAATCTCTAAGTTCACATCCCTTAGAACTCATTTTCTAACGTCGCGATTTAATCTGATTTAAAAGTTTTATACATTAGTACTTGATTCACTTATTACCCGCGAAGAAGTTTTATGAAAAGAGTTTTAGGAGTGGTTCTTTCGTATTCATACATGCACATAGTCTTTACATTCATTCATCCATCAAACAATTATGAACTTTCGTTCATTCAGAGAAACGTTGTAGTTTTCATTGTTGTTGTTTTTCCACTACCCAGGGGTATTTTCGTAATCTGTCTTACAGGGGCATTTTCGTAATTTTTTAAAAATAAAAGTTCTCTGATGATTTTGTCAAAAAGTATTTTGGAACTTTTAAATTCCCGGGGTATTTTGAAAAATTTGGAAATTCGGGGGTATTTCGGTAATTTTGAAGCTCGAGGGTATTTTGGTAATAAACCAGGGTAAATTTGTAAAGTGTGATAATTCCGGGGTATTTCCAAATGTTGCAAAACTTTGAGGGTTCTTTTTGAGAATTTGTTTTCCAAGTTGATGGTGTTGCAAAAATTTTAAAAATCAGGGTCATTTTGGTAATTTTGTAGGTTAGGGGCAATTTTGTAATTTTACCAAAATCAAGGTATTCTGATATTTGCAAAATAAGATTCTTGGGTGCTTTTGTAAAGTAAGGAAAATTTTATTGAAATCGGGGTGGTACAGAAATTTTAGAAACCAAGGGCATTTTTGTAATTTCGCCACTAGGGGCAATTTGGTAATTTTTGTAAATCAGGAATTTTTCGGAAAATTTTGTAAAAGTAGTTCTCACAAATTATAAGGGTAATTTTAAGAGTTTTAAAACTAGGGTTTTCATAAAAACATGGCTAGTCCCTTTCGGGTTTTAGTTATTGGGTTTAGCCTATGAATAAGTCCTCATGGTTAGGGTGAACCGTAGCTACGCACCAGGTAGGATTCCTGCGAAGAGGAGGTGAGTCACTAGGACTGCTTAAGTACCAGGCTCTTCCGGATCCAATCCTAGACATGCGCACAATGGTTACCACACCCTAGCTTAGTGACTTAGCCATAGGTTTGTTAAGTGCATTAAGTCTTATGTATTTGTGTTTGAGTAGACTAGTCCTACGGTTCAATAGATTCTAGTTCACTAATCTACGTTCCATTCCATTTCTACCCTTCTACAATTCACAATATAAATCACACAAAGGATAGGGGTACTTACCTGAAGACTGCGGGTCGGAGACTTAGGTGCCATGCCAGAAAACCTGCTTATTTCATAAAATACTTTCATAAAACCCATTTAGGCTAGCTTTGAAAATGTTTTGGGCCTTAGCCCACAGGCCGAGAGTTTTAAAACTGGGCTCTGATACCAAACTGAAACACCCCAAACCCGGCCCACGAGCCTGACCGGATCTGGTATGTTCCTTAAGTAAACCGGTTTTCAAATTATTTGCTACTTAGAGAAAATTTGTAAATTTTAGAAGATATTGTTTTGGATTGGGCTTAGGTTGGGAAACCCATTTAATTAATTTAAAAAAACCCAATTTTATTAAGGTGACAAAAATAATTTTCTTTAGGTTTATAAAATATTTTCACTTAAGATTTAATCCAACAATCATTTGTAACAAAATAATTAAAAAAATAAAGCAGAAATAAAGAAATCCAACTTGGGCCTTATGGCCTTATTACATCAAATAAAACCCAATATTAAAATTAAATGTTCTAAAACGAAATAAGGTCCAAAATAAATAAAATCTTCAAATTGATGCATGGCCACCTCAAGGTCTACCGTCCCGGTCCGCCACTGTTCATCACCTGAAAATAGTTCCCACAACGGGGTGAGTCAAACAGACTCAATGTGTACACGACACTAAATCATAATAGAATCAGGCATACAATAGTTACACATTCGAAACATAAGATACAAGTTATGATGCATTCCCAAATCCAAACCTAATTGTCCATCCGCTACACACCCCCGTACCTGCCAAACACACCGTGGGGACTACTAAGTCGACCCTCCTTCCGCTACACACCAATTTGCGGGCTTAAGGCTCCGCATCTGTGGTTTTAGGAAACCACTTTTCAGATTACTGTGGTCTTAGATCACCACTTTTCAGATTACTGTGGTATTAAATCACCACTTTTCACTTCCCCTTTCAATATACAACCAAATGCCCCATTAATATGCATAATATACCATAGTTCAAATTCTATCATATTCTCATGTTACGAATAACATATTTCATATTCCTAGTAGAAGTAGGAAACGTACCTGAGTACTTAGTACCATAACACGGTACTTTAGCCATGCTCATATTTTTATTAACATATTTTTAATATATGCAACCATAATTCATATTACAAAGATAGTGTGGAGTACACACATTCTTAATAATACATTTAATTTAAACATAGCCATGAACCTATCAAAACTTAGGGTAGGGTACACACCTGATTTGCTTAACGAATTCCTTGAAATCCCGAAATCTGATCTACTGCCTTAGATCTCAAATTCCTACATTTGATTAATCACTTACTAATTTAATAAAAATCCATTCGGCCATAAATCCAAATCCTAGTAGGATTAGAATTCTTAAAACTTACCTTGAAATTCTCAAATCCCGAAATCCTTGTATCCCTCTGTCGAAATCCCTGTAACTACATGTTAGATCAATTTCTAACATTTATTCGCAACAAATAACCCTTAGCCGAATGTTAAATATGACTTACCTTAGATTCTTAAATCCCGAAATTCACCGAATAACTAGGGAACACGCGGCTTATGGTGTACCTTCGGGAAAAGAACTTCTCCTTCCTTGTAGTCGACACTTAGTAAATCCCGAAAGATCTCTTCGGCAACAGATATTAAGGGTATTAGAATATTAATTTCGACAGCCTTAAAAGAAATAGAATGAGAATCTAACCTAATCTTACCCTTACTGAAGAATTTGATGGAATTCTTGCTTGAACCCTTAGCAGTATTCGGCTATGGCTTTGATGTGGATAACAATTTCGGCTCTTGAGGCTTAGGGAGAAATCGACTAGGGCTATTGGTATCTTCAACTTTTGATTGTGTTTGTAATAGAAGAAGAAAAGAAAAGAGAAAAAGAGAATAATGGCAGAGAAAATTCGGCAGAGAGAAGAGGAGAAACTTTAGAGAATTTCGGCAGAGGTTTTCTTGAAAAGAAAAGAATGAATGAAGAATAGCCTTAGTCTTCCTTTTATAGCCAAAATTACTAGCTAGAGTCCTTTACTTGGCCACCACTCTTCTATTTTGATAGCTTTATCCCTTGATTTATCACTTTAATAAAACTTAATCCAATAATTATCTCTTATCTCTTAATAAAAATAATACTAATAATAATCCTCTTTTATCTCTTCCTTATCTATCAAAATAAAAGAATTAATATCCACATTTATCTCCTAAAAATAATCTAAAATAAATCCATTATTATCTCTTCGAAATAATCCAAATAAAAATCCTTTATTATCTCTTCGAAATAATCCAAATAAAAATCCTTTATTATCTCTTCGAAATAATCCAAATAAAAAGCTTCTATTTATCACCTTATTAATCACATATTTATGAAAATAAAACACCTCATTTTCTAGAAGCATGTGCCGTCCACCTCAGCCTTCTGGAAGCTAAAATAAAACCTTATTTATTTGCTACCCAAGTGACTCGAACCCAGGCCCATTCCTCTTGCACATGGCGCCATTTCCATAGGCCCTAAGTGACATCTTTAGGCCACTTTTCCAAGCCTGTTTGTGTGCCAAATTTTACCAACTTTTTCTTTTAAGGCCTCCTTGCCCTAATTTCCTATTTTAAACTTTAAAATTCGACATTTCTAGGTCATTTCTAAGTTTCCTAAAATTTTCGATCGGCTCTGTAAACTTGCCATTTTCTTACATTTCCAAGTTTCCAAAAATGTTCACTTTCTATTTTTGAATCATTTCCTTACATTTCCAGGTTTCCAAAAATGTTCACTTTCCTCTTTTAAACTTAACATTTCCATACATTTTCAGGACATTTCCCTACATTTCCAAGACAAGACATTTCTTTACATTTCCTTTCATTTCCTTGCATTTCCTTACATTTCCTTACATTTCCATACATTTCCTTATTTCTAGAATTCACATAACACATTCATACATAATTCATAAAACATGTCATTTTACCACATGGTTCCTTGTGTCATGCTTTACACGGAGTTTCTTTTCAAGCCTCATTTACTAGCTCCCCCCTTTTACTTAGAAACCAATAATTTTTCTAAGCTTTCTCTTCCATCCTAGAATTTTAAAAACCCTTAATACACTTCCAAACATTGCCAAAACCCACTAACTCATGAATTATGCGCAAACGCATAACCCCTAATCTAGGATGTTACAAAGCCGTTTCGTTATTAAAACAAATAGCGGAAATGGAGATCGAAGATTATCCGTTAGCAGCGGAGATCCGAGATACATGGGAACGTTGGAACTCACCAGCACCGTCACCAGAATCATTACACCTTGACGAGATCGAGGAAATGAATCTGAGAAACATTCAAGAAGGATGAAGACAACTTGGAAGATGACAACCCGTCAGCATCCAATTGATGTAAGCAATGAGGTAATCAACCATCAATGCTACATAAAAGATGACGCAAGCAATGATGCAAGCAGCATGTATTGCCAGAAAAGGAAGCCACCTGGAAGCAACCAAGAGGGCAACAATTTTGTCAAGAAAAGGAAGCTACGTGGAAAACCCAAAAGCATCCTTATCAACACACTGTTCAATGAAGCTACGTGGAAAAACCAACATAGCATCCACCAATTGACGGAAGCAACTTGGAAGCCACCAAGAAGCTGACAATTAATGTGTCCTTATCAGGATACTATTCGGATTCCAATTGTAATTAAATTAGAGTCTATTCTTTAATTCTTATCCGATTAATTATTTCGGACTTCAACTGTAATTAGATTCTATTTTAGAATTTTTGATTATAAATAGGCATTCTTGTAAGCCTAGAAAGGCATCTCGAAAAATACTTAGTTTCAGTTTTCTTTAGTTTTCTCTTTTGTAAATTATCTATTTTCTTCTTGTGAAATATTATTCTACGATATAAACCCTTCCGCTAGTGCACATATATCCCTCCCTCCCCCCGGTAATTGGTATCAGAGGAGCCCCGGAGTAACGATTTCTGGAGTTCTCATATCGTAGTTATCATTGTAAGTTTCTATCTTTGTATCTGCAATTCTGTTTATTTCGCTGTTATTATCTCAAAACCCATATATCTGTCGTTAGTCTTCGTTGCCGTTGAGTCCGAGTGGGACGTTGTTGGCGTTGTGAGGACGTTAAGACACAGAAGGTTTTAGGTACCAGGGATAATAATAATGGAAAAAATGGATTGTTTATATCAAGATAAAACTTGTAATCATACTATGCATATAGACTCTAAGAATGAAAATAATATTTCGGCTCTTAGTAAAGGTATCAATAGTTTAATAGATATGACGTCTATATATTTTAATAGATTATATACTAAGGTTAGTAAAGTAGAAGAAAAAGTAGATAATATGGGAGAAGTAACAAATTTGGATTTGAATAGCAAGTCTAAAGAGTTATTATCCGATGTAAATAATAAATTAGATCAGATTATTAGTAATAATAATATAGAATCAGACTTAAATTTAGGACCTTTATATTACCGTAATAGTAATACTATTTTAGTATTGTCAGATGAGGATGAGTCTTCGGATGAATCTTCAACTAATAATAATTATAAAAAACAAAAAACAAAAGAAAAAAGAGAAAAAGATAAAAAACAAGAAAAATATGATTTTGACTCTTATAAAACTTTAATAGAACATTGGAAAAACCAATTTTCTAAAACGGAAGATAATCTTGAAAGAGTTGAATATCTAAAATTAATAGAAGAACTTTATGAAAAACATAAAAATTTGTTTGAAAAATATAATTATCATTATATGTTAGAATATGATGATAATAATAATAGTAATAATGACATTATTAATAATAATGAAAGCGAAAATTATATATTAGAAATAGAAAGTAGTAATTCTAATATAGATATTAATGTTACTAGTAATAATTCTGATGAAGAAAACACTTCAACAGAAGAGAATATAGAAATTCCTGAAGATCCTATGAAAACTGAACCACCAGATCCATATGATTTTGTAATACCAAAACCTTGGGAAATAGATAAAGAGGATCCTTATGGTAAATTCAAACCAAAGAAATATTGGGAAAATAAATATCTAATTGAACTAAAACCAGTTCATTTAGAAAAACCAATAATTCAACAAATGAAAATTGGAAAAAAGGATATTATTACCTTTTCACATTTCCAATCAAGAAAATATTATACTTATATAGAAATTATATTTCAATTTAGAGAATATAAAACATATTCTTTAAATGCTTTATTAGATACTGGAGCTACAACCAGTAGCTGTAGAGAAAATGCTATTCCATCAGAAAAATGGGAACTTATGAAAAATCCTATTAGAGCTGTTGGAGTCAATGGTATTGAAACTTTAATCCTTTCTAAAGCTAAAAATATACCAATCTACATAAACAATGTAAGATTTGTAATTCCTAAATTATTATGTTTTCATGAAATGCATGGAGATATATTGTTAGGTAACAATTTTATATATCAACATCTACCATTTTCTATTGATAAAAATTTTGTAGTACTAACTACTGAAAATACTTCGGTAGAAGTACCTTTGGTAGAAAATCATAAATATATATGTGATCAGGACTTTACACCTCCTAAGAATGAACAAATAAAACAACTAGATACTAATCATTGGTTGTTTAAGATATTAGAAAATAATTTTAGTGAAGAACCATTAAAATTATGGAAAAATAGTCCTAGATATTGTACCATAAAATTGGAAAACCCCAATAAAATTATTAGAGTAAAACCTATGATCTATACTAAACAAGATATAGATGAATTTGATATACAAATAAAGGAATTATTGGATAAAGGATTAATAGAAGAAACTACTAGTCCACATTCTAGTCCTGCCTTCATGGTAAGAAACCATGCAGAGATAAAAAGAGGAAAAGCTAGGATGGTTATAAATTATAAAAGATTAAATCAAAATACTATTTTTGATGGATATTTTATTCCAAGAAAGGAAGTTTTAATAAATCAAGCTAAACAAGCAAAATATTTTAGTAAATTTGACTGTAAGTCTGGTTTCTGGCAAATCATGTTAACAGAAGAATCTAGACCATTAACAGCCTTCAGTGCACCTAATGGTCATTACCAATGGAGAGTAATGCCATTTGGACTTTGTAATGCACCTCAAGTCTTCCAAAGATGGATGGACTCTATATTTAAAAAATATAAAAAATTCTGTGTTGTATATATAGATGATATTCTAATTTTTTCAGAAACACTGGAAAATCATAGAAAACATCTAAATATTATAGCTAGAGAGTTTATAAAACATGGAATAATATTAAGCCCTAAGAAAATAGAATTAGAAAAAACTGAAATAGAATTCTTAGGATTAATATTATCATCTGATGGTCTTAAACTCCAAGATCATATTATTGTTAAAATAAAAGAATTCCCTGAAAAAATTGTTGATAAAAAACAACTTCAACAATTTCTAGGAATTGTTAATTATGGCAGAAATTTCTTCCCTAATTTGTCTAAAAAACTAGATGAGTTATATGAAAAACTCAAAAAGGACAAACCTTTTGAGTGGTCTAACAAAGATTCAGACATTATAAAACAAATAAAGTCTGAAATAAATTATATTCCAAAAGTCTATTTACCTAAACAAGGTGATAAATTAATTCTAGAAACAGATGCCTCAGAAAGAAATTGGGGATGTGTATTAAAAGCCAAAACAATGGCTAATGAAGAATTAATTTGTGGATATAGTTCTGGAAAGTTTAAACCAAACGAAATTAATTATGCTATTTATGAAAAAGAACTATTAGCAATAAAAAAAGGAATAAAAAAATTCCTAATATATTCAGCACCAGAAAATTTTATTATTAAAACCGATAATCAAGCTGTTAAACAGTTTCTTACTAACAAAAGTTTAGAAACAGTACCTAGAAGGATTAGATGGTATAATGAATTATGCCAATTCAATTTTGAAGTTATATACATAAAAGGTACTAATAATATGATTGCTGATTTTCTTGGCAGGCCTCATAGATAGAGGTAAACAACCTCTAAAAGAAAATGATGGATGGAGAACTATCCATAAAAAACCCAACAAGGGAAAATCACCTATAAGTCCTAAACAAGGATTTATGGCTGCACCTGCAAAAATAATTCCTAAACAAGGATTTATGGCTGCACCAACACAGGTACAATTTTATCCTAACCAGGGATATTATTTACCATATCCATTGGTAAACCAACCAATTGGATCACATTCACCAACACAGGTGGATTATTCTCAATTTTCTCAAAAGCCTCCTACCGATTCTGAAATTCTCAAATATGCAGATGCTTTGTTGAAAAAACAACAAAACTCTGAATTCTCGAATCTAAAGGATTTTTATAATCCAGGCTTACCCCCAGAATATTACTATTTCATAAACAAGATATGGAAAAACCATATTTTGGAACAAAGGGCTAGTTTCAGAAAAGCTCTTACCCAATTCTCAGAATTCTTAGTTGAAAAAACAACTCAAGAAAAATCTGAAGAATTATTATTAAAATCTATATTATACAGAGATTGGGATGATGTCCTAATTGAATATATGGATATTAAGGAGATAAACAATCTTCTTGATGCATTTCAATATTTTATTGATAAAGGGAGAAACACTCCTATTATTAATAAGATGTTTCGAAAATGTCTATATAACAAATATAGACAAATTTTACCCTCAGAAATATTTTCGAAAATAAAAGGTGTAACACCCCAAACCCGGTCAATACACCACGACCGAATCTGGTATGTTACAGGGAAAACGTACTTGAGAGGTTTAGGTTTTTCGTTTAAAAGCAGGATGTAAACACTTCACTATATAGTGTATTTGAAGAAAATTTGAGTAGGCTTGTTTGAAATCAGGTGGTGTATTTAGAAAACCCAAAAATTTTGAAAATTTAACCAAAAGATGTAGTTAAAATGAGTTTATTCCATTTCATTATTCAAATAGTTTCTTAGTGTTACTTAAGACATTTTAACTTGGTAGAAAATCGAGTTTTGATTCGAAAATCGTTTGAGTTTCTAATGCAAAGTCATGGTGAGATACCCAATGGTACAGTTTAAAACACTTTGCGTTATAGTTTTTAAAACCTTGTCTTTCCAAGTTTTAGTAAAATTCCAACCCAATTATTTTGTTAAGGCATATTAAAAATCAACTTCAAACGTAAACATAGAAAACATAATTTAAAGGCCTTTTACAATCCAAAACAAAACCCAAATAATAAAAAGCAAGCTAAAGTACCCAAATTATAAAGTCTGAGTAAAACTTTATTAAGCATGGCATGAGCACCCCGAGTCCATCCCAGCTCCATGTCCGCGTCTAAGTGTCACCTGAAATGTCAAAGGAGAGGGTGAGTCGAATGACTCAGTGCATAAATCCCGCTTCCGATAAAACAACATGCTAACACACATCATACATAGCAACATGATTAGTGCAACCCGATCCTAACCATCCATATCGCCTTTTCTACCCCGTGTGGTACCAAACCACTGGTGGTGCCAAACCACTGGTGACCCAAAGTCATGATATCCATAAGTGTGGTGCCAAACCACTGGTGACCCAAAGTCACGAATAATCCAATGATGGGGCCAACCCATCGTGTGATACCCAATCACTAGCGACAATCCCGTATCTCATAAGTGGGGCCAACCCAAGGTGGTGTCAAACCACAGGGACGAGTCGCAATGAGGTGCCAAACCTCTGGTGTCCCAAAGACACAGTGTGATACCAAATCACTGGTGACCGCAGTCACAAATCCAATGATGGGGCCAACCCATCGTGTGATACCCAATCACTGGCGTCAATCCCGTATAATGAACCGTGGGGCCAACCCACTGTGGTACTAAGCCACTGGGACGAGACGCTGAGGTGCCAAACCTCTGGTGACCCAAAGTCACAATATATCACTGTGGTACCAAACCACTGGAGGTGCCAAACCTCTGGTGTCCCAAAGACACAGTGTCCCAAAGACACGGATATCATCATCCTCCCTCCACTCATATCACCCATCATCATGCCATACTCATGTGATCATGCATCTCATACAAGTCATGCATATCATGCCAACATGCCAAGCATTATATCTCATAGCATACATAACATAGATCATAATATTGAGTATATATCAGTAGAACTCGTAATGCTACAGACTTACCCGGATCCGTACATATACCCCACTTGGGTACCAATTAATCCATCATACTGTTTTGGTTTTACAAAGAAATCAGAGTTATTAATAATATTACTAAGTATGGGTGTGTTAGTTACACACCTGGAATAACGAGGGCCCTAATCCCAAAGAAACGATCCACAATCTTTAAACTCATTGCTCCTAGAATCGGCCAAACATAGGGGTTAGATACTTAAGACCATTCGGCCAAGGACTTTTAAGCCACAGGAGTCATTATCAACCCTTACCTTTGTACTTGATTTGGTTTCCTACCAAATCTCGAATCAAGCAGTGATTATCCTTTAACAATCGGCACCCTAATGAAACAAATAGTTAATCTCCAATCACCTTTGACTTAATCGAAATCAAAAGATTGAACTAACAATAATATACCAATCACTTACCCTCTACTTACTAATCGGTTAACAAGGAAGGCAGACTCCTCTTGATCACCTCCACTAACCAAAAGCCTCAACACCAACAATATTCGGCCACCCAACACTAGGAGAGAACCACAAGGGATTCGGCCAAGGCTTGCACCAAAAGAAGAACAAAATATTCGGCCAAGGGAGACTACTAGGAGAAGGGAAATATTCGGCTAAGTTGAAAGCAATAGAAAGAAGAAATCGGCACTAGGTGTTTAACACCTCTATTTTCGGTTTTGAGAAGAAAAGAAATGGAAGGGATGAATGGAGATTTCGGTTTAGGCAAGGTAAATTTCGGCTTTAGTGTTTCAAAAGAGAAGAAAAATGAGGTATGAGAAGAGGGAATACTAGTTTCGGTTTACACACCTGAAGAAAGGGAGGGATAGGTATTCGGCTACCAAGATGTTTGAGAAAAGCAACACAGAGAAAATTCGGCAAGGCTGCTTGTGCTTTTCGGTTCAAGAAGAAAGTGTGAAGAAGCTTTGTTGAAGAAATTCGGCTCACCAAAAGACTAGAAGGGAACTTTCTCTTTTTACCAAGTGTGACCGAAAACAACCAAAAAGAATGCCAAAAATGCAAAAATGCATTTCGGCTACCAACTCCCCACACCAAGCCGTCC
Source organism: Gossypium australe (assembly GCA_005393395.2). NCBI lineage: Eukaryota > Viridiplantae > Streptophyta > Magnoliopsida > Malvales > Malvaceae > Gossypium > Gossypium australe. Next base: position 27,659 of record SMMG02000041.1, read on the forward strand.
ACTCCCCCACTCCAAACTCCCTCAAATTCGGCCATAATCCCCCCAATAGCTCCCAACCACACATTTCAAATGTGTTTACCAAGTCTTACTCCTACAATTACTCTCCACCCAACATTTGAAATTTTGACTTGGTCCAAAGTGGAATTTGAACTACATCCAACTCTTCCCTCCTATGCCGTCCAAAATGAAGCGAAAATGTGAGGTCTTTGAGGCTTGAACACAAGGCCTCCACCTCCTACAGTTGACGCCACACCTAGCTCCCAAGTAGCGCATGCCTTGCCACTTTGCCAGCTCCTCATTTGTGCAACAAAACCTCAAATAAAATACATATCCCTCAGCTCCATCAGCTCCCTACACCTAAAGCTCAAAAACTAAATTTTCCCCATTCCCTCAGGCATACTCCTAGCCTACAACTAAGCCCCTAAAACATAGAAATAGCAACATAGCACACCAACACATGCAAAACATGACACAAAAAAAAATAGCCCCTAACCCGAGATATTACAGTTCTACCCCCCTTAAAAATAATTTCGGCCTCGAAATTACCTGATCAAAAGAGTTGAGGGTATTGCTGCTTTATCATATCCTCGGGTTCCCACGTGGCTTCCTCCACGCCATGATTCCGCCAAAGAACCTTAACCAAAGGCACAGACTTCCTACGCAGAACTTTTACATCCCGATCTAGAATCTGCACAGGTTCTTCTTCCAAAGTCAAATCTGGATTTACCTCGATCTCTTCCACTGCTACCACATGCGACGGATCCGAATGATAATGTCGAAGCATCGAAACGTGAAATACGTCGTGAATCTGACTAAGCTCTGCTGGCAACTCAAGCTGATACGCTACTGGTCCAACTCGTCTCAGAACCTTATATGGCCTAATAAACCTCGGACTTAGCTTGCCTTTCCTTCCGAATCTCAACACCTTTTTCCAAGGTGAGACCTTCAGGAAAACTCGATCCCCCACAGCAAACTCTATATCTCTCCGCTTAAGATCGGCATAAGACTTCTGCCGGTCCGAAGCTTCCTTCAATCGAGCCTGAATCAACTTAACCTTATCTTCAGTCTCAGCAACTAACTCTAGTCCCAACAACTGACGTTCACCCAACTCCGTCCAACACGTAGGTGAGCGACACTTCCTACCATACAACGCCTCATACGGTGCCATCTTGGTGCTCGCTTGATAACTGTTGTTGTAGGCAAACACAGCTAATGGTAGAAACTCCTCCCAACTACCTCTGAAATCCAGAACACAACTTCTCAGCATATCCTCCAAGATCTGAATAACCCTTTCTGACTGACCGTCAGACTGTGGGTGAAAAGCCGTGCTGAAGTCCAATCGAGTACCCAGTGCCTGATGCAACGCTTCCCAGAACCTTGACGTAAATCTGGGATCCCTATCCGAGATTATCGAAACTGGCACACCGTGCAACCTTATTATCTCTGACACATACAGCTTCGCTAACTTCTGAAGTGAGTAGTCAACCCTCACCGGAATAAAGTGAGCTGATTTAGTCAGACGATCCACCACTACCCAAACTGAATCCTTCTTGCTTGGCGTAAGCGGTAATCCACTGACGAAATCCATGGTTATCCTTTCCCACTTCCACTGAGGAATCTTCACAGGCTGAAGCAAACCCGACGGCAACTGATGTTCAGCCTTGACCTGCTGACATGTCAGACACTTCCCAACAAACTCTGTCACCTCTTTCTTCAAGCCAGGCCACCAAAACTGCTCTCTAAGATCCCTATACATCTTGCTACCTCCAGGATGCATAGCATAAGGACTGCTATGTGCGTCCTGAAGAATCTTCTGCCTCATCTCAACATCTTTAGGCATACAAGCCTTACCTTGGAAACATAACACCTCATCACTAGACAGGCTGTAACCCTCCAAACCACCATCCTGCACTTGTACCCTTCGCGCACTCAGAACCTCATCCTCTAACTGTTTCTCTCTTATCTGCTCAACCCAAGTAGGCTTAACCTGCAACTCTGCCAGAGTACTCCCATCGTCATACAAGCTCAAATGGGCAAACATCGCTCTTAAGTCCGAAACAACCTTACGGCTCAACGCGTCTGCCACCACGTTAGCCTTGCCCGGATGATACTCAATCGAACAGTCGTAATCTTTCAGCAACTCAACCCATCTACGCTGCCTCAAATTCAAATCCTTCTGAGTCAGGAGATACTTCAGACTCTTATGATCCGTGTAGACTATCGATCTCTCTCCGTACAAGTAGTGCCTCCAAATCTTTAAGGCGAAGACTACAGCCGCTAGCTCCAAATCGTGCGTCGGATAGTTGACCTCATGTGGCCTCAGCTGTCGAGAAGCGTAAGCCACAACCATACCTTCTTGCATCAGCACACAACCCAATCCCGTATGTGATGCATCGCAGTATACTGTGAATTCATTACCAGCCTCAGGTTGAATCAAAACCGGAGCCTCAGTCAAGATCTTCTTTAACTTATCGAAGCTTTCCTGCTGTTTCTCAGTCCAGACAAACGGAACCTCTTTCCTTAACAACTTGGTCATCGGCGCTGCTATCAACGAGAAACCCTCAACAAACCTTCGGTAGTATCCGGCCAAACCCAGAAAACTCCGAATCTCAGCCACTGACCTAGGCGGCCTCCAATCCAAAACTGCCTCCATCTCCCGAGGGTCTACCCGAATCCCCTCAGCTGACACTACATGCCCCAAGAAAGTCACTTCCCTAAGCCAGAACTCGCACTTACTAAACTTAGCATAGAGCTGCTTTTCCCTCAGAATCTGCAGCACCACTCGCAAATGCACATCATGCTCTTCTTCTGTCCTTAAGTACACTAAGATGTCGTCTATGAAAACCACGACGAACTGATCCAGATACTGCTGAAACACCCTATTCATCATATCCATGAATGCTGCCGGTGCGTTAGTCAACCCGAACGGCATTACCAGAAATTCATAGTGCCCGTACCGAGTCCGAAACGCTGTCTTATGGATATCAGCCTCCTTAACCTTCAACTGATGATACCCAGACCTCAAGTCGATCTTCGAAAATACCGCAGCACCTTCAGTTGATCAAACAAGTCATCTATCCGTGGCAACGGATACTTGTTTTTAATCGTCAGCTTGTTCAACTGGCGGTAGTCTATGCACATCCGCATCGTACCATCTTTCTTCTTAACAAATAGTACCGGCGCACCCCATGGCGAAACACTTGGCCTGATAAAACCTCGATCCAATAACTCCTGGATCTGAGCCTTAAGCTCAACCAACTCTTTTGGCGCCATCCTATATGGAGCAATAGACACTGGCGCAGTTCCGGGTAATAGATCTATCCCAAACTCTACCTCGCGGTCTGGCGGCAAACCTGGAAGCTCCTCAGGAAACACATCAGTAAATTCCCTAACAGTACGAACCTTCTCTACAGCAGACTCTTTAGCCTCCAAGGCATACACATGAACCACATACGCTTCACAGCCCTTCCTGACCATCTTCTCCGCTTTCAGAGCAGATACCACATTAGATAAGTAATCTCTCCTATTACCTATCATAGCCACCTCATCACCCTCACTCGTCTTAAGAACCATGCGCTTGTCCGCGCAATCCAACCTCGCCTGGTACTTGACCAACCAGTCCATCCCAAGAATCAGATCGAACTCCCCAAACGGCAGTTCCATCAGATCAGCAGCAAACACTACCCCTTGGAGTTCTAGAGGTACATCTCTAAACAGCTTATCTACCACTACAGAGTGACCTAGAGGGCTAATTACAGTCATCTGCCTAGAAGATATCTCAGAGTCTAAATCCATGGTCTCTACTATACTACTGGCAACATAAGAGTGCGTTGAACCCACATCAATCAAAGCAGTATAAGGAGAACCAAAGATCAAGAACGTACCGGTTATGACGTCCGGTGCGTCGCCCTCCTCTCGGCGCCTCGCAGCATACACTAATCCAGGCTGTCTGGCCTCAGAACTACCCGCACCTCTGCCCGGTGCTCCACGGCCCCGACCAGAACCATTACCACCTCTGCCATTACCACGGCCCCTCTGCTGTGGCGGTCCACTACTCCTGAACTGATTACGGCCCTGACTCTCAGACTGAATCCTAGCCAACCTACGCGGACAGTCCCTCACGCGATGATCCAGAGAACCACACTCGAAGCAACCTTTTCCTCCAGTCCAGCAACCACCCCAATGGGATTTCCCACACTGATCACACTGCGGCGGTCCCTGCCTAGCAGCAACAAATCTACCAGACTGATTCGGCCCACTCGGTCTAGCCCTCTTCTGCGGATTACCTGACGATCCAGAAGACCCAAAGCTCCTCTTATGCCTATTTCTGTCCATGCCCTGCCTCACTGACTCTTTAACACCCTCGGCTACCTTAGCCTTCTCAACTAAGACAGCAAACTCGCGCTCCTGCTGAGGAGCAATCAGCAGTCTCAACTCGTCTCGCAGACCATCCTCGAAGCGAACACACCTCTCATGTTCAGTGGCCACAATGCCCCTGGCATACCTACTCAGCTTCAAGAACTCAGCCTCGTACTCAGAAACAGATTTACTCCCCTGAACAAGCCTCAGAAATGCCTTTCGCTGGGAGTCAATATAACTAGCTCCAATGTACTTCTTCTGATATGCAGCCCTAAAATAATCCCATGTCAGATCCTCCGCTGCCACACTGTCTCGAACCGTGAGCCACCATTGGTATGACTCATCCCGAAGAAGCGATACGATGCCCTTCAGCTTCTCTTCAGCAGTCAAATCCAGATCATCCATGATCCGTTCAGTTGCCTCCAGCCAATATTCAGCAGTGCTAGGAGCAACACCAGATACACCTCGAAAGAATTCGGCCCCATTTGCCCGAAGTCGCTCAGGCACAGATTTCCTAACTCCTGCACCACCACCTACTCCAGCTACTCTTTCCAACACTCGCAGCATCGCCTGTGACACTGCGTCGTCCCCAGTCTGATCTTGGAACTCACCACCTCCAGCTGGTGGCGGAACCGGTATCTCATTTTCTGACCCCTGACCAGATCCTACGGGTTCAGAAACAGTCATCCTACCCCTACCTCTACCACGAGTATTACGACCACGTCCGCCTCGAGTGCTCATGACTAAAATCTCTACGTATCTGATTAAAGAGTTTTATGCATCAGTATTTATTCCACTGTTTTAAAGCAAGTCTTATGAATTTTTAAGGAGATTTGTTCTCGCAAGTTCACAGAGTCCTATCAGTTTCAATCTCTAAAGTAATGTACTATTGCTAATCATCAAATCACATCACCTCCAACAAATCACAAGAAATAGTAAGGGGTACTTAGCTGGGCGAACTGGTGCCGGAGACTCGGTGCCATGCCTTGCAAACCATATATTTAAAAAACAAAGACTATCAAAACAAACTTTTAAAACGTTTTGGGCCTTGGGCCCACAGCCGAGCCTTTGAACTTGGCTCTGATACCACAATTGTAACACCCCAAACCCGGTCAATACACCACGACCGAATCTGGTATGTTACGGGGAAAACGTACTTGAGAGGTTTAGGTTTTTCGTTTAAAAGCAGGATGTAAACACTTCACTATATAGTGTATTTGAAGAAAATTTGAGTAGGCTTGTTTGAAATCAGGTGGTGTATTTAGAAAACCCAAAAATTTTGAAAATTTAACCAAAAGATGTAGTTAAAACGAGTTTATTCCATTTCATTATTCAAATAGTTTCTTAGTGTTACTTAAGACATTTTAACTTGGTAGAAAATCGAGTTTTGATTTGAAAATCGTTTGAGTTTCTAATGCAAAGTCATGGTGAGATACCCGATGGTACAGTTTAAAACACTTTGCGTTATAGTTTTAAAACCTTGTCTTTCCAAGTTTTAGTAAAATTCCAACCCAATTATTTTGTTAAGGCATATTAAAAATCAACTTTAAACGTAAAGATAGAAAACATAATTTAAAGGCCTTTTACAATCCAAAACAAAACCCAAATAATAAAAAGCAAGCTAAAGTACCCAAATTATAAAGTCTGAGTAAAACTTTATCAAGCATGGCATGAGCACCCTGAGTCCATCCCAGCTCCATGTCCGCGTCTAAGTGTCACCTGAAATGTCAAAGGAGAGGGTGAGTCGAATGACTCAGTGCATAAATCCCGCTCCCGATAAAACAACATGCTAACACACATCATACATAGCAACATGATTAGTGCAACCCGGTCCTAACCATCCATATCGCCTTTTCTACCCCGTGTGGTACCAAACCACTAGTGGTGCCAAACCACTGGTGACCCAAAGTCACGATATCCATAAGTGTGGTGCCAAACCACTGGTGACCCAAAGTCACGAATAATCCAATGATGGGGCCAACCCATCGTGTGATACCCAATCACTAGCGACAATCCCGTATCTCATAAGTGGGGCCAACCCACGGTGGTGTCAAACCACAGGGACGAGTCACAATGAGGTGCCAAACCTCTGGTGTCCCAAAGACACAGTGTGATACCAAATCACTGGTGACCGCAGTCACAAATCCGATGATGGGGCCAACCCATCATGTGATACCCAATCACTGGCGTCAATCCCGTATAATTAACCGTGGGGCCAACCCACCGTGGTACTAAGCCACTGGGACGAGACGCTGAGGTGCCAAACCTCTGGTGACCCAAAGTCACAATATATCACTGTGGTACCAAACCACTGGAGGTGCCAAACCTCTGGTGTCCCAAAGACACAGTGTCCCAAAGACACGGATATCATCATCCTCCCTCCACTCATATCACCCATCATCATGCCATACTCATGTGATCATGCATCTCATACAAGTCATGCATATCATGCCAACATGCCAAGCATTATATCTCATAGCATACATAACATAGATCATAATATTGAGTATATATCAGTAGAACTCGTAATGCTACAGACTTACCCGGATCCGTACATATACCCTACTTGGGTACCAATTAATCCATCATACTGTTTTGGTTTTACAAAGAAATCAGAGTTATTAATAATATTACTAAGTATGGGTGTGTTAGTTACACACCTGGAATAACGAGGGCCCTAATCCCAAAGAAACGATCCACAATCTTTAAACTCCTTGCTCCTAGAATCGGCCAAACATAGGGGTTAGATACTTAAGACCATTCGGCCAAGGACTTTTAAGCCACATGAGTCATTATCAACCCTTACCTTTGTACTTGATTTGGTTTCCTACCAAATCTCGAATCAAGCAGTGATTATCCTTTAACAATCGGCACCCTAATGAAACAAATAGTTAATCTCCAATCACCTTTGACTTAATCGAAATCAAAAGATTGAACTAACAATAATATACCAATCACTTACCCTCTACTTACTAATCGGTTAACAAGGAAGGCAGACTCCTCTTGATCACCTCCACTAACCAAAAGCCTCAACACCAACAATATTCGGCCACCCAACACTAGGAGAGAACCACAAGGGATTCGGCCAAGGCTTGCACCAAAAGAAGAACAAAATATTCGGCCAAGGGAGACTACTAGGAGAAGGGAAATATTCGGCTAAGTTGAAAGCAATAGAAAGAAGAAATCGGCACTAGGTGTTTAACACCTCTATTTTCGGTTTTGAGAAGAAAAGAAATGGAAGGGATGAATGGAGATTTCGGTTTAGGCAAGGTAAATTTCGGCTTTAGTGTTTCAAAAGAGAAGAAAAATGAGGTATGAGAAGAGGGAATACTAGTTTCGGTTTACACACCTGAAGAAAGGGAGGGATAGGTATTCGGCTACCAAGATGTTTGAGAAAAGCAACACAGAGAAAATTCGGCAAGGCTGCTTGTGCTTTTCGGTTCAAGAAGAAAGTGTGAAGAAGCTTTGTTGAAGAAATTCGGCTCACCAAAAGACTAGAAGGGAACTTTCTCTTTTTACCAAGTGTGACCGAAAACAACCAAAAAGAATGCCAAAAATGCAAAAATGCATTTCGGCTACCAACTCCCCACACCAAGCCGTCCACTCCCCCACTCCAAACTCCCTCAAATTCGGCCATAATCCCCCCAATAGCTCCCAACCACACATTTCAAATGTGTTTACCAAGTCTTACTCCTACAATTACTCTCCACCCAACATTTGAAATTTTGACTTGGTCCAAAGTGGAATTTGAACTACATCCAACTCTTCCCTCCTATGCCGTCCAAAATGAAGCCAAAATGTGAGGTCTTTGCGGCTTGAACACAAGACCTCCACCTCCTGCAGTTGACGCTACACCTAGCTCCCAAGTAGCGCATGCCTTGCCACTTTGCCAGCTCCTCATTTGTGCAACAAAACCCCAAATAAAATACATATCCCTCAGCTCCATCAGCTCCCTACACCTAAAGCTCAAAAACTAAATTTTCCCCATTCCCTCAGGCATACTCCTAGCCTACAACTAAGCCCCTAAAACATAGAAATAGCAACATAGCACACCAACACATGCAAAACATGACACAAAAAAAATAGCCCCTAACCCGAGATATTACAAAAGGAGCCATTTGCAAACACCAAGCTCTATTTTTAAAAAACGTTTTCGAAATATTTTTCACAGGCATATATTTTTACAAATGATATGGGAGAAAAAACTCCTGCTATCAAATTTCGATTAAATCATGAGCCATTTGATATAACCAGTATTGAATGGGGATTTGTTAAAGAAATAACAGTCCAAAATCTCTCTTTCGATTTATTAAAAGATTTTCCAGCGATAGTCAAATCCCGGCTATCAAATTTTGTAAACATAGACGATTTTGTCTATTACTTCCATATTGAGATAAACAGTCTCATTGGTATTGCTGAGGAAGAAAAATTTTATCAGCCTTATCAAATTTGGAATATAAATACTATGTTTTCGGGAAAAGCCCTGGCAGTAGTCAAAGAAAATCAAGAGCATTTGTCAAAAATCATTGATGAATGTTATAATAATTTCAACAAATATCAAGTCCAAGCTGGAATTGATCTCATGAGCATGGCTCGTCACCTTCTCCACCAAGACACTTATATGTTTTGGACCGATGGAAGAAGAATTTTAGCTTATGGCACTGGAAGAAACCAGGAAGAAAGCAATGAAGAAGCCGTTTCGTTATTAAAACAAATAGCGGAAATGGAGATCGAAGATTATCCGTTAGCAGCGGAGATCCGAGATGCATGGGAACGTTGGAACTCACCAGCACCGTCACCAGAATCATTACACCTTGACGAGATCGAGGAAATGAATCTGAGAAACATTCAAGAAGGATGAAGACAACTTGGAAGATGACAACCCGTCAGCATCCAATTGATGTAAGCAATGAGGTAATCAACCATCAATGCTACATAAAAGATGACGCAAGCAATGATGCAAGCAGCATGTATTGCCAGAAAAGGAAGCCACCTGGAAGCAACCAAGAGGGCAACAATTTTGTCAAGAAAAGGAAGCTACGTGGAAAACCCAAAAGCATCCTTATCAACACACTGTTGAAGGAAGCTACGTGGAAAAACCAACATAGCATCCACCAATTGACGGAAGCAACTTGGAAGGCACCAAGAAGCTGACAATTAATGTGTCCTTATCAGGATACTATTCGGATTCCAATTGTAATTAAATTAGAGTCTATTCTTTAATTCTTATCCGATTAATTATTTCGGGCTTCAACTGTAATTAGATTCTATTTTAGAATTTTTGATTATAAATAGGCATTCTTGTAAGCCTAGAAAGGCATCTCGAAAAATACTTAGTTTCGATTTTCTTTAGTTTTCTCTTTTGTAAATTATCTATTTTCTTCTTGTGAAATATTATTCTACGATATAAACCCTTCCTCTAGTGCACATATATCCCTCCCTCCCCCCGGTAATTGGTATCAGAGGAGCCCCGGAGTAACGATTTCTGGAGTTCTCATATCGTAGTTATCATTGTAAGTTTCTATCTTTGTATCTGCAATTCTGTTTATTTCGCTGTTATTATCTCAAAACCCATATATCTGTCGTTAGTCTTCGTTGCCGTTGAGTCCGAGTGGGACGTTGTTGGCGTTGTGAGGACGTTAAGACACAGAAGGTTTTAGGTACCAGGGATAATAATAATGGAAAAAATGGATTGTTTATATCAAGATAAAACTTGTAATCATACTATGCATATAGACTCTAAGAATGAAAATAATATTTCGGCTCTTAGTAAAGGTATCAATAGTTTAATAGATATGACGTCTATATATTTTAATAGATTATATACTAAGGTTAGTAAAGTAGAAGAAAAAGTAGATAATATTGGAGAAGTAACAAATTTGGATTTGAATAGCAAGTCTAAAGAGTTATTATCCGATGTAAATAATAAATTAGATCAGATTATTAGTAATAATAATATAGAATCAGACTTAAATTTAGGACATTTATATTACGGTAATAGTAATACTATTTTAGTTTTGTTAGATGAGGATGAGTCTTCGGATGAATCTTCAACTAATAATAATAATAATAAAAAACAAAAAACAAAAGAAAAAAAGAGAAAAAGATAAAAAACAAGAAAAATATGATTTTGACTCTTATAAAACTTTAATAGAACATTGGAAAAACCAATTTTCTAAAACGGAAGATAATCTTGAAAGAGTTGAATATCTAAAATTAATAGAAGGACTTTATGAAAAACATAAAAATTTGTTTGAAAAATATAATTATCATTATATGTTAGAATATGATGATAATAATAATAATAGTAATAATGACATTATTAATAATAATGAAAGCGAAAATTATATATTAGAAATAGAAAGTAGTAATTCTAATATAGATATTAATGTTACTAGTAATAATTCTGATGAAGAAAACACTTCAACAGAAGAGAATATAGAAATTCCTGAAGATCCTATGGAAACTGAACCACCAGATCCATATGATTTTGTAATACCAAAACCTTGGGAAATAGATAAATAGGATCCTTATGGTAAATTCAAACCAAAGAAATATTGGGAAAATAAATATCTAATTGAACTAAAACCAGTTCATTTAGAAAAACCAATAATTCAACAAATGAAAATTGGAAAAAAGGATATTATTACCTTTTCACATTTCCAATCAAGGAAATATTATACTTATATAGAAATTATATTTCAATTTAGAGAATATAAAACATATTCTTTAAATGCTTTATTAGATACTGGAGCTACAACCAGTAGCTGTAGAGAAAATGCTATTCCATCAGAAAAATGGGAACTTATGAAAAATCCTATTAGAGCTGTTGGAGTCAATGGTATTGAAACTTTAATCCTTTTTAAAGCTAAAAATATACCAATCTACATAAACAATGTAAGATTTGTAATTCCTAAATTATTATGTTTTCGTGAAATGCATGGAGATATATTGTTAGGTAACAATTTTATATATCAACATCTACCATTTTCTATTGATAAAAATTTTGTAGTACTAACTACTGAAAATACTTCGGTAGAAGTACCTTTGGTAGAAAATCATAAATATATATGTGATCAGGACTTTACACCTCCTAAGAATGAACAAATAAAACAACTAGATACTAATCATTGGTTGTTTAAGATATTAGAAAATAATTTTAGTGAAGAACCATTAAAATTATGGAAAAATAGTCCTAGATATTGTACCATAAAATTGGAAAACCCCAATAAAATTATTAGAGTAAAACCTATGATCTATACTAAACAAGATATAGATGAATTTGATATACAAATAAAGGAATTATTGGATAAAGGATTAATAGAAGAAACTACTAGTCCACATTCTAGTCCTGCCTTCATGGTAAGAAACCATGCAGAGATAAAAAGAGGAAAAGCTAGGATGGTTATAAATTATAAAAGATTAAATCAAAATACTATTTTTGATGGATATTTTATTCCAAGAAAGGAAGTTTTAATAAATCAAGCTAAACAAGCAAAATATTTTAGTAAATTTGACTGTAAGTCTGGTTTCTGGCAAATCATGTTAACAGAAGAATCTAGACCATTAACAGCCTTCAGTGCACCTAATGGTCATTACCAATGGAGAGTAATGCCATTTGGACTTTGTAATGCACCTCAAGTCTTCCAAAGATGGATGGACTCTATATTTAAAAAATATAAAAAATTCTGTGTTGTATATATAGATGATATTCTAATTTTTTCAGAAACACTGGAAAATCATAGAAAACATCAAAATATTATAGCTAGAGAGTTTATAAAACATGGAATAATATTAAGCCCTAAGAAAATAGAATTAGAAAAAACTGAAATAGAATTCTTAGGATTAATATTATCATCTGATGGTCTTAAACTCCAAGATCATATTATTGTTAAAATAAAAGAATTCCCTGAAAAAATTGTTGATAAAAAACAACTTCAACAATTTCTAGGAATTGTTAATTATGGCAGAAATTTCTTCCCTAATTTGTCTAAAAAACTAGATGAGTTATATGAAAAACTCAAAAAGGACAAACCTTTCGAGTGGTCTAACAAAGATTCAGACATTATAAAACAAATAAAGTCTGAAATAAATTATATTCCAAAAGTCTATTTACCTAAACAAGGTGATAAATTAATTCTAGAAACAGATGCCTCAGAAAGAAATTGGGGATGTGTATTAAAAGCCAAAACAATGGCTAATGAAGAATTAATTCGTGGATATAGTTGTGGAAAGTTTAAACCAAACGAAATTAATTATGCTATTTATGAAAAAGAACTATTAGCAATAAAAAAGGAATAAAAAAATTCCTAATATATTCAGCACCAGAAAATTTTATTATTAAAACCGATAATCAAGCTGTTAAACAGTTTCTTACTAACAAAAGTTTAGAAACAGTACCTAGAAGGATTAGATGGTATAATGAATTATGCCAATTCAATTTTGAAGTTATATACATAAAAGGTACTAATAATATGATTGCTGATTTTCTTAGCAGGCCTCATAGATAGAGGTAAACAACCTCTAAAAGAAAATGATGGATGGAGAACTATCCATAAATAACCCAACAAGGGAAAATCACCTATAAGTCCTAAACAAGGATTTATGGCTACACCTGCAAAAATAATTCCTAAACAAGGATTTATGGCTGCACCAACACAGGTACAATTTTATCCTAACCAGGGATATTATTTACCATATCCATTGGTAAACCAACCAATTGGATCACATTCACCAACACAGGTGGATTATTCTCAATTTTCTCAAAAGCCTCCTACCGATTCTGAAATTCTCAAATATGCAGATGCTTTGTTGAAAAAACAACAAAACTCTGAATTCTCGAATCTAAAGGATTTTTATAATCCAGGCTTACCCCCAGAATATTACCATTTCATAAACAAGATATGGAAAAACCATATTTTGGAACAAAGGGCTAGTTTCAGAAAAGCTCTTACCCAATTCTCAGAATTCTTAGTTGAAAAAACAACTCAAGAAAAATCTGAAGAATTATTATTAAAATCTATATTATACAGAGATTGGGATGATGTCCTAATTGAATATATGGATATTAAGGAGATAAACAATCTTCTTGATACATTTCAATATTTTATTGATAAAGGGAGAAACACTCCTATTATTAATAAGATGTTTCGAAAATGTCTATATAACAAATGTAGACAAATTTTACCCTCAGAAATATTTTCGAAAATAAAAGGAGCCATTTGCAAACAGCAAGCTCTATTTTTAAAAAACGTTTTCGAAATATTTTTCACAGGCATATATTTTTACAAATGATATGGGAGAAAAAACTCCTGCTATCAAATTTCGATTAAATCATGAGCCATTTGATATAACCAGTATTGAATGGGGATTTGTTAAAGAAATAACAGTCCAAAATCTCTCTTTTGATTTATTAAAAGATTTTCCGGCGATAGTCAAATCCCGGCTATCAAATTTTGTAAACATAGACGATTTTGTCTATTACTTCCATATTGAGATAAACAGTCTCATTGGTATTGCTGAGGAAGAAAAATTTTATCAGCCTTATCAAATTTAGAATATAAATACTATGTTTTCGGGAAAAGTCCTGGCAGTAGTCAAAGAAAATCAAGAGCATTTGTCAAAAATCATTGATGAATGTTATAATAATTTCAACAAATATCAAGTCCAAGCTGGAATTGATCTCATGAGCATGGCTCGTCACCTTCTCCACCAAGACACTTATATGTTTTGGACCGATGGAAGAAGAATTTTAGCTTATGGCACTGGAAGAAACCAGGAAGAAAGCAATGAAGAGGCCGTTTCGTTATTAAAACAAATAGCGGAAATGGAGATTGAAGATTATCCGTTAGCAGCGGAGATCCGAGATACATGGGAACGTTGGAACTCACCAGCACCGTCACCAGAATCATTACACCTTGACGAGATCGAGGAAATGAATCTGAGAAACATCCAAGAAGGATGAAGACAACTTGGAAGATGACAACCCGTCAGCATCCAATTGATGTAAGCAATGAGGTAATCAACCATCAATGCTACATAAAAGATGACGCAAGCAATGATGCAAGCAGCATGTATTGCCAGAAAAGGAAGCCACCTGGAAGCAACCAAGAGGGCAACAATTTTGTCAAGAAAAGGAAGCTACGTGGAAAGCCCAAAAGCATCCTTATCAACACACTGTTCAAGGAAGCTACGTGGAAAAACCAACATAGCATCCACCAATTGACGGAAGCAACTTGGAAGCCACCAAGAAGCTGACAATTAATGTGTCCTTATCAGGATACTATTCGGATTCCAATTGTAATTAAATTAGAGTCTATTCTTTAATTCTTATCCGATTAATTATTTCGGACTTCAACTGTAATTAGATTCTAGTTTAGAATTTTTGATTATAAATAGGCATTCTTGTAAGCCTAGAAAGGCATCTCGAAAAATACTTAGTTTCAGTTTTCTTTAGTTTTCTCTTTTGTAAATTATCTATTTTGTTCTTGTGAAATATTATTCTACGATATATACCCTTCCGCTAGTGCACATATATCCCTCCCTCCCCCCGGTAATTGGTATCAGAGGAGCCCCGGAGTAACGATTTCTGGAGTTCTCATATCGTAGTTATCATTGTAAGTTTCTATCTTTGTATCTGCAATTCTATTTATTTCGCTGTTATTATCTCAAAACCCATATATCTGTCGTTAGTCTTCGTTGCCGTTGAGTCCGAGTGGGACGTTGTTGGCGTTGTGAGGACGTTAAGACACAGAAGGTTTTAGGTACCAGGGATAATAATAATGGAAAAAATGGATTGTTTATATCAAGATAAAACTTGTAATCATACTATGCATATAGACTCTAAGAATGAAAATAATATTTCGGCTCTTAGTAAAGGTATCAATAGTTTAATAGATATGACGTCAATATATTTTAATAGATTATATACTAAGGTTAGTAAAGTAGAAGAAAAAATAGATAATATGGGAGAAGTAACGAATTTAGATTTGAATAGCAAGTCTAAAGAGTTATTATCCGATGTAAATAATAAATTAGATCAGATTATTAGTAATAGTAATATAGAATCAGACTTAAATTTAGGACCTTTATATTATGGTAATAGTAATGCTATTTTAGTTTTGTCAGATGAGGATGAGTCTTCGGATGAATCTTCAACTAATAATAATAATAATAAAAAACAAAAAACAAAAGAAAAAAGAGAAAAAGATAAAAAACAAGAAAAATATGATTTTGACTCTTATAAAACTTTAATAGAACATTGGAAAAACCTGTAACACCCCAAACCCGGCCCACGAGCCATGACCGGATCTGGTATGTCACGGAATAGAGAAGTTTGAAAGGTTTGGGTTAATAGTAGAAATTTTAAGAATTTATTAAGGGTATAAAACGGTATTCGTTAAAACTCAAGTGGGTTGATTTGGTAAATCTGATAGAGTTGAAAATCCTTTATTCCTTTAAAACCATTTGATCATTTAGATTTTTTTTTTTTTTTAAAACATTAGAGTGATCAATAGTTTAGAAAATTTCGTTACCCGATGGTAACCTTTTTTTTTTCTTTTTTTTTTTTTGAAAACGCGTAGAGTACTTATTTTTGAAAATGTTACTTTTAACCGATTTGCATAACCGTTCGTAAGTTCATCAGTTATATAATAAAGTAAAGCAACTACTTAAACATCCAAAATAATAAGCGGCCATATTACAACCCAATCGAATTTTAGTGAATAGTAAACTTAAAACGGGGCAAAATAAAATTTCAAGTCCACAAAACCAACATGGCCGCCTCGAGCTCTCCTCGGCTCCGCATCCGTGCTCTACTCACCTGCAAGATGATATGGGAAGGGGTGAGTCACCAAGACTCAGTGTATAAATCCCCGACCCGAAAATAACACTCATACACAAGATATTAGTATGACATGCAATTATGCAACCCAACCTAGCCACCCATGCTCCTTTTCTACCCCGTGTGGTACCAAACCACTGGTGGTGCCAAACCACTGGTGACTTATAGTCACGATATTCGTCAATACGTGTGGTGCCAAACCACTGGTGGTGCCAAACCACTGGTGACCCGAAGTCACGATCAAATGATGGGGCCAACCCATCGTGTGATACCAAATCACTGGCGTCGATCCCGTATCTCAAATGTGGGGCCAACCCACGGTGGTGCTAAGCCACAGGGACGAGACGCTATGAGGTGCCAAACCTCTGGAGGTACCAAACCTCTGGTGACCGTAGTCACAATGTGTTACCAAAACACTGGTGCCCGTCGACACGAATATTACTCCCTCTCGTCAATCCCACCATCATCATGCTCATATCACAAGTATCATGATCCCATATATCGTGCAATCGTATATAGCATAGCATTTCACAGCATATGATGGCATATATAACGTATATCGTAAATCGAGTAATAGGGGACTTACCCGAATACCAAGCTTATGCCCACTAGGCAAAGTAACCACATGAGAGGTTATAATATTATCAATTAACAGATTATACTAATAAAGTGTGTAAGAGCTTACACACCTATTTAATCGAAGATTTAACTAGCAATCCCGTGTCTATGCGATATTACAGAAGTCCCGAACTTGTCCTCGTAATGCTCCTATATTCGGCCATCATAGATCAGTATTTAGGGGTCTCATTAGATTAACCAACAATTCCAAGGGATTGATCATAACGTAATAAAACAGGGCCTTAGGCCGAACCTTTATTAGCACTAAATCACGAGATTCGAAAACCCGAAAACTTCTGATTCTTAGCCGATTTACCCCCTAAAATTCAAAGTACAATTTCGGTTACACTTAGGTACCCAAAATGGCCTTTGGCCGAATAGTATATGTATATATATATATATATATACCTTACCAAAATGAAACGAAGTCTCGGTAAGCCACCCCTTCAATGCTTCTTTACGATTACTACACACAAGGGAGCAAAACTCTTAGTGTCTTGAGAATGTATTTTGCCCACCCCCAAAGGATGCTTAAAGGTTTCGGCTCCCTTCAAAGAACAATAACAGAGTCTTTAATAATGGATTCCATCCCATCTAGGAAAGAAAAAGGGATGGAAAAGAAATGAGTTTTGATTACTACACAAATCAATCCGAAAAAGAAAGAGATAGCACTTACCAAAAGATTTGGCCACCATCCAGAAACACCCCTTTATTACGATACTTACTAAGGTTACAAGAAAACACAAGAAGAGGGCTAATAAGCAAAGTATTCGGCCAACATTTTGGTACCTCCCTTACTAGCTCCTTAACCGATTGTAGAGGTTCTCAAAGCAGCTTCATTTGGCCAAGAAAAATTTCAAAAAGGAAGGCAAAACAACTAGGAGGGATTCGGCCATAACCATGCAAGGGAAGGAAACAAATTCCTCAAAATCTTGACCCTATATCATTCGGCCATGCTTTAGGTGGAGGGAAGAAAGAAAAATTAAACTTTGGCCATGCTTAAGGCCGGCCATCATTTCTTGTTTTTGAGGAATTGCCCATCACCATAATAAAATTATTAATAGGCCCCTTTATTCCATCATTTCCCATGACATAAAATAATGAAACAATATAAAATGGAGACCTCCCCATCCTTTAATAAATAATGGTAAGAATCTTACCCATACACCCTCATAAAATAATAAAAATAATAATATTATTAATAATAATAATAATAAAAAACAAAAGAAGGGCAGCCCTCCAGCTTGCTTTCACGCGTGCATGCATGCCCCATGCGCAGGCCACTTGCGTTCTGCCGGCCAAAACAAAAATAAAAATTCAAATTTCCTTCATGCTGCTGCCAGGTCTCGAACCTGAGACCTGGGAGAGATTGCCCACGCCTCTGACCATTCTGCTACTGCGCTATATCTGTTATGATAGCGTCGGAAATTCTCTTTAAGCTTCCAAGACTTGGCTCCCCCACGCACTTAATGCCGGAAGCCAAAAACAAAACGCCCCACTGCTGCCCAGGGGTTTCGAACCCTAGAGCTGGAGCAATATTGCGCCCCAGCCACTCGGCCAAATGACTTTCATGTCAAGAACACGTCGCGAATTTCATTTAAACCTTCCTCCCTGAGTTTTCCCTTTCCCATAACGCTAAGCAAAATAGAAAAGCCCGCGCGTCCCCAACGGTGCTCGAACGCGCGACCTCGAGCTGCCACGAACCACTATGCCCCTAACCACTATGCCACGGCATTACTTGCGACATGCACTCGTCACAGCTTCTTTTAATCACTCTTCCGCTCATAAAACTAAAAAGGAAAAACTGCACATGTGCTACCCCTAGGATTCGAACACGCAACCACTCGAAGCCCTCCCCCTTAGCTTCCTGCGTCCTAGCCATTCGGCCTGCGTTCATTTCATGAAAACAAACGCATTGAAATATTCTTATACCTTTCTCCTTAAGCCCTCCTTCATGACAACAAAATAAAACTCCTCCCATGCGAATCGAACCTGAGCCCAGCGCATCTTCTAGCCTTCTAGCAGCGCCCTAACCATCCTGCCAGCAGCTCCTTTGAGGTATGTTTTGCACCGAAAATTTATTTAAAGCCTTATTTCTTTAATCATGTGAAATAAAAAAATTATGAAATTTTGAACTACCCCCAATTTAAGATGTTACAGTTCTACCCCCCCTAAAAATAATTTCGTCCTCGAAATTACCTGGGTCAGAAGAGTTGGGGGTATTGCTGCCGCATCGCATCCTCGGGCTCCCACGTAGCCTCCTCCACGCCATGATTCCGCCATAGGACCTTCACTAAAGGAACTGACTTCCTACGCAAAACTTTCACATCCCGATCTAGGATCTGCACAGGTTCCTCTTCCATCGTCAAATCTGGACTCACCTCAACTTCCTCAACTGCCAAGACGTGTGATGGATCAGAACGATAGCGTCTAAGCATGGAGACATGGAACACATCATGAATCTGACTCAGTTCTGCAGGTAACTCGAGCTGATAAGCTACTGGTCCCACTCGTCTCAACACCTTAAACGGTCCAATGAACCTTGGACTTAACTTGCCCTTTTTCCCAAATCTTAACACTTTCTTCCATGGCGAGACCTTTAGAAAAACTTCGTCTCCTACGGTAAACTCTATGTCCCTTCGCTTGAGATTGGCATATGACTTTTGCCTATCCGAGGCTTCTTTCAACCGAGCTTGGATCTTCTTCACTTTATCCTCAGTTTCTGCAACCAATTCTGGTCCTAACATCCGTCGCTCACCTAACCCTGTCCAACAAGTAGGTGTGCGACACCTCCTACCATATAACGCTTCATATGGTGCCATCTTAATGCTCGCCTGATAACTGTTGTTGTATGCGAACTCAGCTAATGGTAAAAACTCTTCCCAACTACCTCCGAAGTCCAAAATGCAGCCTCTTAACATGTCCTCTAAAATCTGAA
Source organism: Gossypium australe (assembly GCA_005393395.2). Taxonomy (NCBI): domain Eukaryota; kingdom Viridiplantae; phylum Streptophyta; class Magnoliopsida; order Malvales; family Malvaceae; genus Gossypium; species Gossypium australe. The sequence goes on from SMMG02000041.1 coordinate 47,416, forward strand.
TAACCCTTTCCGACTGCCCGTCAGACTGTGGATGGAATGCTGTACTGAAATCCAACCGTGTACCCAAAGCCTGATGTAGTGCTTTCCAAAACCTCGACGTAAATCTGGGGTCTCTGTCTGAGATGATCGACACTAGCACACCATGCAACCTCACTATCTCTGCCACATACAACTTAGCTAACTTCTGGAGTGAGTAATCCACCCTTACCGGTACGAAGTGAGCCGACTTGGTCAGACGGTCCACAATCACCCAAACTGCGTTCTTCTTGCTGGGCGTGAGGGGTAGCCCACTGACGAAGTCCATAGTGATCCTCTCCCATTTCCACTGAGGAATCCTCACGGGTTGAAGTAATCCTGATGGCAACTGATGTTCGGCCTTTACCCGCTGACATGTGAGACACCTTCCCACGAATTCTGTTACCTCACGCTTCAATCCTGGCCACCAGAACTGTTTCCGTAAATCTCCATACATCTTGCTACCCCCAGGATGCATAGCGTATGGGCTGCTATGCGCATCCTGAAGAATTCTTTGCCTCAAGCCCACATCGTTCGGCATACAAGGCCGCCCTTGAAAGCACAACACACCATCACCAGTCAAACTATACCCTTCCAAACCGCCATCTTGAACTTGCAACCTTCGCGCGTTTAAGTTGTCATCCCCTAATTGCTTTTCCTTAATCTCCTCGATCCAGGTTGGCTTAACTTGCAATTCTGCCAAAAGACTTCCGTCGTCGTATAGACTAAGACGAGCAAACATCGCCCTTAAGTCTGTCACGACCTTTCGGCTCAGCGCATCAGCCACCACATTAGCCTTGCCTGGATGGTACTCAATTGAACAGTCGTAGTCTTTCAACAGTTCAATCCATCGGCGCTGCCTCAAATTTAAGTCCTTTTGAGTCAAGAGATACCTCAGACTTTTGTGATCCGTGTAGACTATCGACTTTTCCCCATATAAGTAATGCCTCCATATTTTCAAAGCGAAGACCACTGCCGCTAACTCCAAGTCGTGAGTCGGATAGTTAACCTCATGCGGTCTTAGTTGACGGGATGCATAGGCTACTACCTTCCCCTCCTGCATCAACACACATCCCAAACCATTATGGGACGAATCACAATAAACCGTGAACAATTTCCCCGCCTCAGGCTGCACCAAAACGGGAGCTTCCGTCAGAATCTTTCTTAGCTTATCAAAACTTTCTTGCTGTTTCTCTGACCAAACAAATGGGACTCCTTTCCTTAATAACTTAGTCAACGGCGCTGCGATTAAAGAGAATCCTTCCACAAATCTTCGATAGTACCCGGCCAGACCCAGAAAACTTCGAATTTCCGCTACTGACCGAGGTGGTTTCCACTCCAACACCGCTTCGACCTTGCGGGGGTCCACTCTAATCCCTTCAGCTGACACCACGTGACCCAAGAAGGTCACCTCTCTAAGCCAGAATTCGCATTTACTGAATTTGGCATACAATTGCTCCTCCCTCAGCACTTGTAGAACTATACGCAAATGCCTATCATGCTCCTCCTCCGTCTTCGAGTAAACCAAAATGTCGTCTATAAACACCACGACGAATTGATCTAAGTATTGCTGAAACACCCTATTCATTAAGTCCATGAATGCTGCCGGCGCATTGGTCAACCCAAACGGCATCACTAAGAACTCGTAATGCCCATACCGGGTACGAAATG
>SMMG02000111.1:0-21908 GCA_005393395.2 Gossypium australe
ACCTATTCATTTATAAGCCATTCATTCAACCAACTAGCCATTCAATGATTAACTTCACATTTGTACTAATCTATGTTCAATCATGCTAGTTTAAGTGTCATGTATAATTCAAACATATTCACCAAAACAAATCATTTCAACTAGGCATTATCATTTGCCAAAACCATGCATAAGATAGATTTCAAGCTATACCAACATCCAAGATTAACAAATACATAACACTTATATACATGCCACAATTTTAGACTTAAAACGATAAAAAAACTACCAATTCGAAAACAAGATAGTATGAGCTTCTGGATTATCCGCTAGACTTGTTCCGCAAGTTGACAATCTACAAGGAAAGTGAAATAACAGGATAAGCATGTTGAATGCTTAGTAAGTGTAATGAGCCTAAAGTTATTGGTGTTAGAAAGTGTGATTTCGGAACCCCATTTCTATAAACTAAACTTGTGGAGATATATTAGAAGTAAATTGAATTTTGGTCAAGTAAATTTGTTGAATTCATGCTTAATTAGAGTACAAGGACTAAATCGTAAAAGTAGTAAAAGTTTAAATGCTATATGTTTTTATTAATTAGAAATAAAATAGGGATTAAAGAAGTAAATATACCCCTAGAAGCTATAAATGGCCAATTAATTACGTGATTATGTATGTTTATATTATATAATACATTAGTTAATTTTATTTATAAAATGAAAACTTATTAAATTAAAGAAAAGGTAAAGGTTTGGTGAAATGAAAGAGAAAGCATTCTTTCTCTTTACACTTTAAAATTTTGAAACCACATAAGGAGAAAGGGGAGATGCACAGTTAGGGTTTCAAAATTTCAAGCTCAAAATTGGCATGCTCAATTTAGTCCTTTTCTTGTAAACTTTTTTATTTCGAAATCCTGGGAGCATAAACTGGCCGACCTATGTCATATTTTTTGGTATTGCTAAAGAATTAGGAAGTTTTCATTGATAAATAATTGAAGCTTTTGGTGTTATTTTGATATGTTTTTACGTTTGGAGTTGAAAATGACTAAATCGTACAATCAATTGATGATTTTTTGCAATAGGGACTAAATTACACAAATTTTAAATTTTGTGGTAGAAATTAGAAATAGAAAGTTAAATTAAGCCTAGAGTGAAATCAACATAAAAAAATTGAGGTTAAATTTGAAAGTTATGTTAGTCACGGTTTTAGGGACTAAATTGAATAAAATAAAAAATTTGTATAAAATAACAATTGAATGTGAAAATGGCTATGAGTTGATAATTTTACATGTTTGTTTTAATCTGAAGCTAACGTCGACCCTGGTTCCTCGAAAAAGAATGGAAAAGACAAAGCTGTCGATGAATAGCTCGAAGTTTACAGTTTTTTGTTTCTATAATCCAAATTATCTCAATTGTTGCATTTTGCATTGCATTGTATGGTAAGTTCATAAGGTGAATTATAATTGATTCAGAGAGTTGAAATGATGTAATTGAATTGGTTATTTGTATTAAGGACTGAATTGAATAGATTCAGAAATATTAAATATTATTTGAAATGTTGAATTTTGCTAATGTTGTGATGAAATATGTTGGTATATATGGGAATTATGAATTGGTTAATTGAGACTATGATGTGAAAATGAAGAAGTGCTTAAAAATGAATGTGAGAAACTATTACCCTATTAACTGTTCGAGCAAGGTCGGGGATAATTGGCATGCCATAGAATAAGAAGAGTTCAGGGTTATATGGCTACATGTCGGGGAGTGCTGGCACCCCATTTTTTAGTTATACCAACTAGTGCTGGGCACATTTATTTGTCAATTTTTACCGGCTAGCGCAGGGCGCAACTTATTATTTCAGATTTATCAGACAGGCATTGGGTGCCAAATTGGTGTGTTGTTTGGATCTGTGTATCCATCTGAGTTTGAGTTTGAGTCCGAGTCATGTTAATAGGGAAAAATGAATAGAAATAAATATGTTTATGATCTTTGAATGCATACAATGGAAATTGAGATAGAATGAGATATTAATGCTCGATATTGTAATGGATATGAAATGGAAGTGTGATGTTTCATATTAGTGTTTATGTTAAATTTGGATAAATAGCTACGAAGTAGTAAAAGTTTACATGTTAAATTGCATTTCATCTATTACTTTTAACTCATGTATTTGAATTTATTACTTTATGTTTTAATGTTCGAATTACAGAAATTCCACTGAGTTATACTCAGCGTACATTTTTGTTTTCTATGTGTAGTTTAAGTACTTTTTGGTTCAATTGTCAACTTCAGCATCCAATGGCAATCCTGGACTCAAGTGTTAGTGATGATTTTGGTTTGGTCATGGCATGTACCTAGGAGTGTTATGTTGTTGTATATGTTATGCTTTTGATGAATTTAGCATTTTGAATGTTATTTGAATGTGTGCATATCTATAAGTTTTGTAATGGTCTTTATAGTTGATAACTTGGTTAATGGGTTTAGGTATGTATGTTATAATGCTTATATGGTAAGTAGGTAATCTGTTTTGACATATGCTTAGTAAATGAATGATATACCTATGCTAAGTTTGAATGAATTTAATAAGGCTTTGTGCATGCTTGTATGGTTGATATTGAATCATTATAAGGTGTTATTGATGGATAAACGTTGTATGTCATGTTAATTGTATTGAGGCACCTTGGAAGGCATATTGGAATGGTTTGAATGTGTTCTTCTGTTTGAATTTGAGTTCATGAATTGAGGTGTCAATTGTGGCATATTGTTTAGACACTTAGGTTGGTAGTTATAAGTGATGTTTTTGGTATGATATTGATGCTTTTGAATTGGTTGAAAGTTGGTATAATATGTTTCTTGTGGCATAAGTGATATAAGGTTAAAAAGCTTATTTTGAAAGGTTCTTACAAGTATACATGACCTGGTACATGATCAGACACACGGTTGTATGTTCTGTATGTTTTAGGTGATTTTAGTGCACATGGCTACAGTTTGTTACACTGCCCAACGACACGGCCATGTGACATATTTTGAGTATTTACACTTTTGACCTACACGGCATTAGTGAGTTACACAGTTTGTTCGTATGGCCATGTGACTCCAACCGTACACGGTATCAAGCTGTTACACATCTTGCCCACACGGCCGTGTGTCCCATGCCACACAACCTCAGCCTTCCACATGGTTAGGGGACACGGTCGTGTAACCTTTGTTTACAGAATTTTCCTATATTTTTATTTTTGTTTCAGATTGATCGCTGTTTGTTACCGAGTTGATTTAAAGCTTTCGTAACCTTGATATAAACACAAACTTGGTTGTAATTCTTTTTATACTTGATTATATGTACTGTACTCATACTTAATTGAAATTTAGAATTATAAATTGCTTGTAAATGATTCATATTTGTCTGTAGCAATCTATTACTTGGGTTCGGCGATCAAACCAGGTAAGGGGTGTTACAGTAAGTCCATATGAAATTTAATTAACTTACCTCGATAATCTAATAAACTAAACATTTAACATGTTAATAAGGCAATTTGACATTCTTTGGCACATTTTGAGATAGCTAATGCACAATACCATTTACAACCAATAAGTTAGTAAAACTTTCATACCATGAACTTGTAACAACAATCATATACAATAATTCACATTAGAAACGTATATAATTCAATTTGTATCCAGTCCATTTCAATATTTCCATTTCATTAAATTAGTGTTTTGCCCAAGGAAACTATAATAAATTGAACACGAATACACAGGACTATATTACTCACACGAGCTGATAGTGATTAGGATTGCTCACATTTATGAATTTTTCTAACACAAGCTGACATCGTATCAAGGTTACAATCTAGTCTAAACCAACGATACATATAAACCAAAAGTTTGCAACAAATGTTGGGTCTCATATAACCATGTAAATCATTGATCCATTTTCATATTTGACCATAATGGCATGCCATATGTATCCTAATCTTTTACTAAGTTCACGCTGGCATCATTATTATAATCATATCATTTCAAAACTTTTATCAGAACATATGTCGCACAAATCCTGCAAACATGTAACATTTATATTGGTACCTTATACCCTTTCGTATAACCAACATTTTCACGTTTTACAATTTAGTCCACAAATAGCCAAATAAGTCAATTTCCATAAGGTCATTTAAATATAAACATAAAATTGAAACAAATACAATTAAAAAATAATTTAGTAAGTTCCATATGAACTTACCTGAAAAAATAAAAATAACTGAGACTTTTAAGGTTTAATCGACAATTTCTACTTTTCCCCAACTATCTTCGATCTGGCTTAATTTCCGATCTATACAATATTCAATTCAATCTATCAATACAAAACATTTTATATCATATTGTATTATGCATGAATAGTCCAATTTAATTTTTTGAAAGCACTAAAATTTTTCATTTTATTCAATTAAATCCTTAAAATTGAAATTGTTATAACTTTCAATTTTGAGCTTCGGTTTCAAAATGGATCCCAATTACATCCTTTTAGGAACCTGTATTATCTATTATTACAAAAATTTCACAAAAATTATACAATTTATACACTTTGTTCCTTTTGAACAAAACTTACATTTAAATTTTACAATCTAATCTTTTTTCACATCAAAACTTAAAATCTATAAATTTAACACCAAATTCTTCAAGAAATCAACAATGGAAACTTTATAAAACTTTAAAATTTTGAAAAATTGGTACATGGGCTAGCTAAATCAAGCTCTCATGACTTAAAAAACATAAAACATACAAGAAAATGACTAAATTGAACTCTCAAATCAGAGTCAAAAGTTTTGAAAGCTCAAACCTTGTTCTTTCTTTTTTTATTCAGTGGAGAATATGAAGATGAGCAAATGGATTTATTTTTCTTTTAACTTTGTCTTTTATACTTAGTTTATTTTTTAATTAATCTTAGTTAATGTAATAAAACTTTAATTAATTAACCATAAGCATGATTAGTCTAAGTTAGTCTATTTTCTCATCGTACCACCATTTGACTATTTAAAAGGGTCTAATTGCTCAATTGGTCCTTTGGTCATTTAAAAATCTATAGCGATAAAATTTTACAATTTAGTCCCTATACCTTAATTAACTATCAATTTGGAAAAAAATTATTGGACAAAAATTTAACATGTTTCTATATTAATGATCGCTGAAATCAGAGCTTTAAAAATTTATAAAAGAATGATCGAACCTGGAGACTAACTCTGACAACGATTAAAGGCAAGTGTACCTATCGAACAGTAGTATAACTTAGGCAAGACCGGATTATCGAACCCAAAGGAACTAACAGTACTAATACTAACTTTCTTTTTACTATTTAGCCTTAAAAACGGAGTGAAGTTGCTTTTAAACTAAATTGACGACGACTAAGCTAAGGACACAAAGACAAAAAGAACGATTTGGAAAATAACTTGAAGAAAAACTCAATTGATCACGACGATACCATCAGGAAGAATCCACCTAGACTTCACTTGTTATCTAACCCTAAATTATACGATTTCTTTACTTAGCTTGATCCGTAGGACTCCCTAACCTATATTAAACCCTCTCTCGAGGCGAATAACGTCTAACCCTAGGTTAATTAGTGGAACTCTCGTTCGCTTATAATAACCCCCTAGGATAGCAGTAAATCGATCAATGGACTCCCATATTAGGTTTCACCCTAATCCGGCAAAATCTCGTAACCCTATCTCTAGGCGTTCGATCAACTCTGCTTAATTATGTTAGATCTACTCTTAGGCAGGGTCTATTCCTCCTCCACCTAAGCACATTAGATTTGGATTAAGCAACATAATTAAGAACAAACTAAGTAATTCATCATATAACTTAAAAACTAAATAACAAGATTCGTCTAGGTTTCATCCCCTTCAGGTATCTGAGGAGTTTAGTTCATAATGAATAAAGAAAACATCGCAAGAGAAAAGATAAAACAAAACATAAGAAATCCCTAAAACCCCCTGAAGGAATTGAAGAAGAATTTCGCCGTCTTGAGTATAACTCCGACTTCTTGGGATGGATCAACTGGCTATCATCGCGTTATTCCCTAACTCTGACCTTCTCGGCTTGGCTCCTTGGCCTAGCTTTGACGCCTTTTCAAAGGTGGCACTTAGGGGATATATATAGGCTCTTGGAAAGCGATTCTTTCTCCCTAAGTATCCTTTTCCGACTGAAATTGCTCTTTCCAGTGACAGAGGCACGGCCATGGCACACGCCCGTGTGGATCAAGTTCAGACCGTGTTCGGATTTCTAACTTGAGGCACGGTCGTGTGAGGCAGAGTTGAGGCCGTGCTCTTGGTGATCGTCAAGGCACGACCGTGTGGACTTTGGGCTAGGCCGTGTCAGTTTCGTACTAAGGCCCATTTACTCCGTTTTGGGCTCGATTTGTGTTCTTTTCATCCTCGGGTGCTTTCCTGGGTACAAGACATGAAAAGAAAGGATTACAAGCACCTTTTTATAAAAATCAAGAAATAAATCATCGAAAAAGCATACTCAATGTGGGTTAAAATATGTTACAATTATGGTTTATCAATTAACCTCATAAGTATTAATATTTAATTTTTACAGACTCAAACTACAAAAATGGGGTTCCGAAACTATTATTTTCAACACCACTGAAAGTGGGGTTGTTACAAAAAGGAATGTAAATGATGGCTAACTCTCACGCATCATGTGCTAGTGAATTAGGCTGCTTAGACATTCTTCCAGTCCAAGTTTCAAAAAAAAGAATGTTGGTGAATTATATTTGGGAGATCAGAAACAAGAATTTATGATGTTGTAGCAGGAAAATTAAAATTGGAGTTGTTAAGTATAGCAATATATATATATATATATATATATATATCTGTTCCAAGTCTTTTGAGACAAACTATGCTCGTTGATCAAGTGTGTAAATGATGCTCATTAGAAATCCAGATAATCTGTTAATCATGCCATTTTTTTATTCTAACGTAATTCATGGAATGAACTGGTTGAACGAGCAAAGTGTGATTCAAGACTATAGTAAAAAGTTCTCTATTCAAGTCCTGAAAGTGGATATATTGAAGTCAAAAGCATAAGATCAAGTGATTCTACTCATATCATATCATCAATTTGAGCTAATAAGCTTTTGAATCAAGGTTGTGAAACATATATGGTTTGTCCTATTAACTCAAACTTGATGAAAGCTAAACGAGTAAGATCCAGACAGTATGTGAGTTCCCAAAAGTGTTTCAAGAAGAATTTCCAAGATTACCTCCTATTAGTGGGGATGAAATTGTAATTGAAATTTACTCGGGTATAGCTTCTATGTCAATTGTTCCATATCGTATGACGCCAACGGGATTAAAAGAGCTAAAAATTCAGTTGCAAGATGTCCTAGACCATGGGTTTATACATCCTAGTATATTGCCCTAAGGAACTCCAATACTGTTCATTAAGAAGAAAGATGGGTTGACAGGGCTCTATATTGATTATCGATAATTAAACAAGTGATGATCAAGAATCGTTATCCATTGCAGTGTATTGATAATTTGTTTGATCAACTGAAAGGTGCATCGGTCTTCTCCAAAATCAATTTGAGATCATGATATTATCAGCTACAGGTGAACAGCATTTCGTATGCGGTACAGACACTATGAATTTCTTGTGATGCCATTCGAGCTAAAAAAATGCACATGCAACGTTCATGGATCTCATGAACCGTATATTCCAACCGTATTTGGATCAGTTTTTGGTGGCACTTATCGATGATATCTTGATATACTCGAGATCAGAGGCTGAGCATGATAAGCATCTGATAATCGTATTGCAAGTGTTGCATGAGAAGCAACTTTTTGGGAAGCTCAATAATTGTGAGTTCTGGTTAACTAAAGTGGTTTTTCTAGTGCACGTCATTTTAGCTAAGGGAATTAGGGTTGATCCCAAAAAGATTGAAGTTATCCTTCAGTGGAAGTCGCCAAAAAATGTATTAGAAATACGAAACTTCCTTGGCTTAGCTGGTTATTATAGAAGTTTCATAAATGGATTCTCTAAAATCGCCTTTCCTATGACAAAATTCCTACAAAAGAAAGTGTCATTTGTATGGAGTAATCAGTGTCAAGCGAGTTTTGCAAAGTTGAAGGACATGTTGACAGAAGAGTTGATCTTGACCTTACTTGAATTTGGGAAAGAATTTGTTGTATTCAGTGATGCTTCATTGAAAGAATTAGGTTCTTTCCTAATGCAGGACGATAAAATAATTGCGTATGTGTCCCATTAGTTGAAACAAAATAAATACAATTACTAGACGCATGATTTAGATCATGTCGTTGTGATGTTTTTTGTAAAGATCTGAAGACACTACTTGTATGGTGAAAATTGTCATATTTATACGGATCAAAAAATTCTCAAGTATCTTATCTCTTAAAAGGGTCTAAATCTGAGACATCATTTTTGGATTGAGTTGTTGAAAGATTATGGTTGCGTAACTGATTACCATCTTGGGAAAGCGAATGTTGTTGCTTATGCTTTGAGCTGGAAGTTAATAATTGAATTGAGAACGATGTTTGCTCAGCTCAGAATTTGCAAAGATGGCAAATTATCAACTGGGTTAAAAAAAATTAAACCCTTGTTGATTGATTAAATAAAAGAGACGCACTTTGTTGATGTCAAGTTAGCGGAGAAAGTAAAGCTTGCTCAGCAAGGCATTGTTAAAAATTTCAGCATTAATATGGATGATTGACTTCAGTTCCACAATCAAATTTGTGTCCATGATAATGTTGAGCTAAAGAAATTGATCTTACGCTTTGGTTGCAAGGGAGAGCTAAGTCCCAAGTATATTGGACCGTATGAAATCATTAAAAGAGTTTGACCGGTTGCCTACCATCGAAATCGTAAAAGATTCACGATGCCTTCCATGAATCTATGCTCTGAAGATATTGATTCAATCCTTCTCATATTGTATCAGTGGAAGCAATTGAAGTTCAGTCTGATCTATCATATGAAGAAAAGTCGATAGAGATTTTAGCTCAAGAAGTAAAAGAACTAAGAAATAAGCGCGTGTCACTGGTGAAAGTAATGTGGCTTAGTCATAGCATAAAAGAAGTGACCTAGGAACCGGAGGAGACAATGAAATCTCAGTATCCCCACTTCTTTTCAGGTAAATTTTGGGGACAAAATTTTTTAAGGGAGAAGAATTATAACGACCCTATTTCTATTAGTTTCAGAAAATTCAGTTTCGAAGTCTCATTTTCATAAACCGAGTCCTTAAATATAGTATAAAAATATATTAAAATTCTAGCTGAAAAAGTGGTTAATTAAGTTCCAAGGACTAAATTGCAAAAGTCCAATCACTATAGATTTTTAATTATTAAAAGAGTTGACCTAGATAGCAATTATCCAAAGGATCAAAATGGTAAATAAATCAAAAGTTAACATATATTAGTCAATGGTAATGATGATAGGCATTTTGTTTAAATTAAATAAAAAACATAATTAAATATGTTAATTAAGATTAATTAATAAGATAATTGTTGTATAAATAGCATGGTAGTGGAATGAAAGATGAATATATCATATTCTTCCACCGTCAAAGGCTAGCAAAGAAAGAAAGACAACATTTTGGGGTGATAAGCATGGTAGGCAAATTAAAGGTAACCAAGTTATTTTTCATGTAGTTTTTATAGATTTATGGTCATGGGAGCTTCACTTAGCTAAATCATGTATCAAGTTGTTCGATTTTTGAAATTTTGATAAGTTTTCATTATTGAGAATTTGAGGAATTAGGCTTGAAATTGATAGAAATTTAGCTTAGATTATGAAAAGGACTAAATTGTAAAGTTTTAACAAGCTTGATTGTTAGCTTTGTTACATTAGGGACCAGATTCAATAAAATGAAAACATGTTATGAAATTATGGTAGGAATAGAAAGTATAAGGTCCCTAATTTGTAAATGTGAAATCGAATTTTAATCCGAAGCTCTATATCGAAAGTTATGATTATCCCGAGTTTAGGGATTAAATTGAATAAATTGTAAAATGTGTTTGGATTTGTATTTGAAGCTGAATTGAATGAAAATTGATATTGTTTAATTGTTGAATTATTATTCGTAGCTAAATACGACGCCAATTTGTTGAAAGGAAAAGAAATAGCCGTCGGCAAGTGACGCGAGATATCGATTTGTAATTCTATGATTTGAGATCAATTTAATTGTTGTATATTTATGATATTTTCATAATATGACATTAAGGTGAGTTGACAATGATTATTTAAAGTTAACTACTACGTTTGAGATTGAATATCGAGATAGTGGACTAAATTAAATAGAATAGGATTTGCATGAATTAATTTATATATGTTACTGGATATGGAATTGAGTTGAACCATGTTATATGATTTGATGAAATATTAATGAATTGAAAATGACTAATTATGAATTAAAATATATAACGAAATTGGAAAATTGGTTATCCTTTTAGTTGTTCGAACTAGTTTGGATATAGTTGGCATGCCATAGGGTCTGGTATTGATCGGAAGCCAACATTTTCGGGCAACCCGAAGTGGTAGATTGTACATATAGAGTCATCGTTGTCGGACAACCTGGGGTGACAGATTCGTTTATCGATTCTAAGTTCGTGTCTGGTTAATAGGGTTATATAAACATGATTTGGCTATATGGTAAACTAAAATGAAACGTGATTGATTCGGTATAACTGCACACATATGAAATGCAATATTCGACAGCATGTGAGAGATCATGTGAAATGAGTTAAAAACGAGCCCTGGGGCCGACCAAGAATGAATGAGGTAATAGGCGTCACGACAACATCTAGCCAGAGATCCTCGACACAACAATGTTTGTATAGTTCTGTTTTGTTAAATATATGGCATGTGCCTAGGTTGAGCCGATTTTGACACAATATGTGCTTATGTTTATTTGTGAAGTTAGAATTGGTATTTTGGAAATGGTCATAAGGTTGGATTATGAATTTGGGTATGTCACAAGGTTTGAAATGCATAAATTAGTTGATATGTTTATGATCTATTTGAATATGTATATATATATGTCAAATGTTTTGAATTGTTGTACTATGAAATTAGCTTATAGGTTGTATGACATTGATGAAACGATTGCATGGTATTGGTACATTTGTGAATAAGGTAGTATTATATATAATTGAACTTTTGGAACATGAGCTTTTGGCTGGAAAGGTACAATAGAAATGTGAATTGTTGTTTAGGTAAGTGCAGGTTGGTGCCATTTTGAACCATTTGCAAACAAACAGTCACGTCGCAACGTTGAACCTTTGTTGTGACAACAAGACCTAACCAATATGTTGCGTCACGAGGAAGAATCCTGGAAGTCGTGATGTCAACCCTAGATTTTGAAATTTTACAATTTGGTCCTAATTCGACCTCGGGATAGTAATAGAGATTTCGTAAGCTCGTGTAACACCCGAAAATGATTGTATAATGTATCATATGCATGTATTACTCGTATTTAAATTTATAATGGTATAAATTGAATATATTTTATCGCAGTTGCTCCGATAACGAATGTGGCATCTTGTAGCTCGGATCCAACAATCGTGTCGAGTACAGGGTGTTACAGTTTCTATAATTTTTTTAGATTTTAAATATTTTTAATTTAATTTTTAAGTGATGATGTAGCAAAATTTCAAAGTGTCATGTTTTCAAAATTTTATACCATAACAGAAAATGGGTAAAGTGTTTGATGGAATACGAGTTCAGGTACCAACCTAGACAAAAAAAAAAAACATTAGGCATCGACTTGGGAAAAATAGTCATGTTGAAGGGCTAAAAAATTGCATATCCCTTTAAATTGTATAATAATTTCAAAACTTTTAAATTGGGCTTTCATTTTATTTTTATTTGGTATCTTCCATGTTCGTTTTACGATCTATATTCAAGGTTCATGGTTGTCGCTCTTAACAATTTTGTCATCAAGGTTTAAACTTGCATTCTCTATTTGGGTATACAATGTACCATACCATTAGATTGGGTTTCCAAATTATTAGTACAATATCAATTAGGTTTTTTGTCAACCTAACTATTAGTGTTTTTTTTGTTATCATTACAAGGGGAAGGGGAGGAAAAATGACAAAATTTGAACATGTTTCGTCTAAATGCTAAACAATAGCTTCAAACAAGTCTTAGCGTCAGCCTAAATGTTAGTTAAGACGTTAAATTTCTTTACGAATAGGATTTAAAACATATTCAAAATATGTGAATCAAATTTTAAATGCATTTATACTTATAATGAGCAACTTGAATATGAAGCGTTCAAAAAAATAATCCTAAATTTTAAAGACACGGTTTGTTTTTTTTTTTTTTTTTTTTTTTTTTTTTTTTACATTTTGTCTAAGCTATCAATGTGGTGAACATATATGTTTAAAGTAGAACTAACATATTTTAAGTATGTTACATTAAATCCAAAATTAATGCAGGCTAGCGTTATGTTAGTGAAAGAAGTTGATGGATATGATCTTAGAATGTTTCAAAATGTAGAAACTAGTTTAGAATTTTGGCCAAAATACATGTGGCAACATATTAGAATTTTTTTTCCGACCATAGGGCTTGGAAAGTTAATAGAGTATATATGACGGAAGCAACCGAAAGCATCAACAAAATTTTTGTTCCCAAACATCATGTTAATAAGGAAGAATTCCATAACTGGTTCTACTCCTACCTACTCGCAATTGTGAGAAAGACCTCAACAATGAAGACATTCGATCCAACTGTCTCATAGATGGAGCCTTACAAGAATTGCTCTTCCACAAAATCATCTTTGATGTTGAAGAAGAAGCATCTCCACTGTCATCTATTAAGTTAATGTATATATGGAACTGATCCATTGACAAGGATCCCTTCAACCCTGTGATCACGTGTTTTACTTTCTTTAGGGAACACCAAGGGCACACAATGTCTTAACAAAGTATTTGACTGAACCCCGGACGTTGATGCGCCCTGATCGCCACCTTGTACGATGTTTTGAGCCAATCCGGAACCCTTTCTCCTCCAATATGGTTGGCCGGAGGCGATTCTAAACTAGAATACTCTACAAGTGTTCGACAAATAAGACAGGTAGAACGTGCCAAGAAACCAATTGTCAATGCACGGGACATGAAACAAATGCCTGCAATTTGGCAATGAGCGTATAGTCTCCCCTTCCTTTAGTTCTCCCAAGCAAACAGCGCATTCAGTTTGATGAGTGCCCGATTCTTCATCTTTATCCCTGAAGAAAGACAGGATTGGAATTGTTTCCAGGATTTTATGTTGAAGCCCAGTTGGTATGGGGGGATTTGTAGCACCACCCGGTTGATCTCCCCATCTCAGGCAGTATTTGACAAGTAAAAAATGGTATACAATTAGTGCTAGACAAGTGGTAACTATGTCGGCCAAGGAAATCAACAAAGGAGTCAGAAAAGGACTCTGAATCTTGAGCACCATTTGCAGGATCCATGATTCACCATCTACGGGTCTTCTTTCAACTTTACAACTTGTGGTGGTAACTTTAAAAAGCTGGGTTTACGAGATTTTGCAGTTGGTGAAGCTGAAGAAAATGGACAAATTGTAGTGTTTTTTTAAACAGCTAAAACACTTTGGTCTTCTCTCAAGAGAGGTTGAAGACTTGAGAGATTACAAGTGGCGTTCTTTGATAGTGGCCCACGTGTATGGTATGTAATTGGCCAAGTGTCACTTGTCTGGTGGAGTATGGTTACGTTTGAGGATATGATGATATCACAATTCATATCTTATTTTATCCTACCACCCTATTTAAGATATAATAATTAAGATACTATGGGCCTACGTTAGATAATGACACCAAAAAACTGACTAATAAATATTTTATTTTCCTAAACATTTTAATATTTGATTTCATGAATAATTTATTTAGTTTTTAAATATCAAATAAATAACATATCACAAAATAATTTTTTACTTCGTAAAAATAAAATAGCATTTTGGAAATTCAAATTTAAAATATATGAAAAAAAAGTATTCTCAATTTTCTCAAATAAATTTAACATATTTAATGGATCAAGATAGAAAGTTGAATATATTTTCTTTTTAGTTTAAGTAGTAATAAAAGTATAGATAACGAATTTCAAACGAGTGATGCACAAAAGATTATCTTTTAAGAATATATGATAAAAATAATTATTCTAAGATAACATATATAATGTCGTGCAAATTTTGATATGACACATTATAGGATTTTGGGGTTGAATATCGAAAAAATTATTGAATCACTCAAATTAGAAATTTTATAAAAGAAATTTGATATTGGAGTTGAGAATATGTAAAAAGAATTTAATAAGTGAAAATGTGACAAAAAGGACTAAATAAGGTAAATTTTGACAAGTATGAGGACCACTGTGCAACATATGAATTATTATGGATAAGTTATCATGAAATAAATTGGACTATGATTCGGTGGGATGAAAATCACTTTTGAGACTAAATTAAAATTTTTAAATATTATAGGTACTTAATTATAATTTTTCTATTTTATCGAAAAAAGAGCTAAAGTACGATTTTCATTACTCATAGAGTTATTATAAATATTTTTGATGAATTATGAACTTGATTTGGTTTAACTATCAAATTTTAAGAAGAAATCGCTAAATTTGACAAAAAGAGATGAAAAGGTAATTTTGCCACAAAGGATAGTTTGATCAATTCTCAAGACTTAATGATGACAATAATATTTCAATGTTATATTTGATATCCAAAATTATTTTGAATCTTTAGAACCTCTTATTGATGAATCAGGCCATAATTTCACAAAGTTAGGTTTGTAAAAATTGGGTCGTGGCCTTGGGCCCTTTTGGGGGTCTTTTTAAATTGGAAAATACCCCCCATCAATAGAGTTTTCTTCTTTCTCAACCAACAGAAGCAACCATGGCTGCCCTCATCTTCTTCCTCTCCATTTTTTTTATTTTCTTTTAAAATCTTTACCTCCCATCTTGAGATAAAATTAAAATATTCATGAAATCAATTTCCTAAGCTCATTTTCTTCATCATGTCTAGCCATGGTAACCTAGAATTTCATGGTTTTTAGTGAGATAATTCATGGCTAGAGAGAGAAAGTTCTAATAAGGTAAAAAAAAATGGTTTTTTACACCTATATTGGTTTGATTTTTGCTATGGTTTGTCATGAGAAAGCTTAGAATGAATTTATATTAGTTATTGGTTATATTTTTTATTTATGGAAAATGAGTAGACGGTGATTAGTCGATATTCAAGCTTGATTTATGGTGAAATAAAGCTTATGGAGACTTGATTTAGAGTTGTAAAGCATCCAATGAGGTAAATATGTGGATACTTATACTCATCCTAAGTTAGTAAGCTTAGGAATCATGAAATTAATATTATAATTATGAGTTTAATGGCGCTAATATTAGTTTGAAATTTCATGAAATTATGATATAAAACAAATATTAAAATGTGGATCTGTAATTATATAGTCATAAAGTGTTATGTTAATTAAAAGTATGATATAAGAATTTTTGGGTGCCATGGAAGTATGGGTGGACGTGTATAAATCATGTCATTATTATGTAAAGATTAGACGAGACCACTATGGCTAAAAACATATCAATGTACAAAGTCCTGCTTAAAGTCGACAAATGTCGATACAAGCTTAAAATATCGAAGCAACCATAAGATTTTTGTAAATCTTTTGTAAATACTTATCTTATGTTTAATTAACTTTATTGAAATTATATTGATTATAATATTGTAAATTTATATTTGTATGTTTGAAAAATGTGTTTTGGAACAAGTAAAGTTCGATTATGTCGAACGATGTTAGAATCTTGATTATTTGCATGAAATTGACTTTAAGAAAGAACCTTGTAAGATGTCTCCTTATGGAGAAGAAAATGAAAGTTTTGAAATCTTATGTAGTAGTATAATGCCATGATTTAAATTGTCAATTTTTATTATAGTGGTTTAGGCCATGAATATTGATATAGAGTTGTAATTTGATTTATTATGAGTTTTATGATATTATGAAATCCATAGATAAAAGCTCTGGTAACTTATATAAATAGTTAGGGTATGATTGGCATGCCAATAGGGGACTTCTAATTTGTACTTCGGTATTCTTGTTCCTGGTTGTAATACCTCTAAAATTGTTATACCATAAAATCAGTAATAAATAGAGATTGTGTACAATTTATTTCTGGATAAAGTGAAATAAGGAAAATAAAAGTGATGAAAGAGAAGCTTGAGTGATGTCAAAGAAAATTGAATTGAGAAGTAGGTTGTGGTATACTAAATTAAAGGAAGAACTAAATAGTAAAGATGTAAAAAGTTTTGAGGTTTGACCGTCGCCAAATGTGCGAACGTTTGACCAAAAAATACTACACGAACTATATAAGAAATTAAAGCAACGATGTCTAAATGTATACGGGTCAAATTGTAATATAGTATGTGTTACAACGGAACACAGGAAAGTATTCTTAGAATCGTACCCAAGGGAGAATGGAATAAATCTATTGAAAACCTTTCTACAATAATAAGTCTAAATAGTAATGGTTAAATTCTATATTATGATAAACCATAAAAGAGATTAATAACAAAATTTAAATAACTAAAATAAATAAACAATAAAATAGATAAACTTTAGTAGCTTGCTTTTCTGAAGTCTAGGCCGAGTTGTGATGGCTTAGGTCATGGATCACCATGCCCTTGGTTGATGCGCGGTCTAGTCAAAATACCCCCTCATAATCTGGTGGTGTGGTAGGGGTCTCCTCGTCGTCATCATCATCGCCTCCTACATCGTTGCCTTCCTCCTCGCCTGGTGGTGGGAATCTCTCGAACATGTTCGGGAGTGATGTTGGCGTTGGCCATCCACCCTGTTCCACAAGGCAAATCAAAATATCACTCATGTTTCGCATCCAACATGTATGACACTCCAAAATGGGCATGTCCAAGAGCCCCGTCTTCTTTGACATATGAGCTTTACTATTTCTCTTGATTGACCCCTTGGGGATCACTCCTATGTTTAGTTTGTTGTTCCTTCTCCCTATTTTGTTTGTGTTGGAGCTTTATGAACTGGCCGTATAGGTTGTCTACAATCATGCTCCTCATCGGTCTCATGAATGGCTCAATTGGAGACATGGAAATGCTGGCTCGTCGACATAGGGTAGTGATCAAGTGTGAAAAGTACATACTTTGCTTGCAGCTTCGTATGCACTTGAGCATTTCTTCATAAATCTAGTGGCCATGCAAATCTGATCTCTCCATAAAATAGAGTAAAGCATAACCGCTTGATACGCGGTGATTTCAAAAGCATTATCTGCCGGTGTCAAGAAGGTGCAAATAAATTGCATCCACATCTTTGCCATCGAAAACATAATGGTTGTGTTAAATTTTAGGGGCACCATGGTGTTGGCATGGCGAGTCCACTCACCATATCCCTCTATCAAATAATCAATTATACCTTCGATATCAAAATCCTCGAATGTAAACAAATCTATAGTCTCTAAATAGTCGTGGGTATAATACAGGGCATCATAAAATCTACATATCTCGTGTAACAGACCAATATTGACCCTAATCGGAACGGTGGTTTCGGGACCACGAATCTGAGCCCGAGAAATATTTTAATATTATATTTTGTGTTTATTATATGTGATTTAGTGAGTGTGAAAGTTTCGTAGAAAAATTTAGTCGTTTAAGTGCTTAATTTGATAAAAAGGATTTAATCGTGAAAAGCGTAAAAGTTGCATGCTAAGGTGAAAGGTACTAAATTGATTGTGGCTTTTTAAGTGGATGTTCTAAAAGGGCAATTAGCCCATATACAACAAAGAGGAACGGCAATGGGCCACTCCAATTACAAATTATATGTTAGTTTAGTTTTATTATAAAGTTATATTAGTGTATTTATAAATAATGTTAATATATGTTAAATACAACATTAAATAATAAAAACAAGTGGGAAGAAAGAGAACATACCTTGTTCTTCTTCTTGGCCGAATGTTGGAGGAAGAAAACTCCATTGTTGAAGCTTTATTTTCGGCAACTTAGGGAGCTTGATTAAGGTATGGTCGGTTTTTAGTTTTTGAAAATTTTTACGTTTTTGAGATCGTTGCTTCGTATATTACCCGACCCATGCCTAAATTTTTGAAAATATTATGTATATAGGATTCAGCCATTAACATGCTTGGATGGTTTTGATATTTGATGGATTTAGATTAAATATATGTTAAAGATTTACAAGTTTTGTATTGAAGTTTTTGGTGATTTTGAGTAAATAGGGCTAAATTGAAAAAAATAAATTTGTGAAGAGTTAAAATGAAAAATAAATGAAATGCATGGACACACATAGCTATGGGGAAGATTCGGCCTAGCTATGGTGTTAGGAAATTTTGCATATTTTGAGTTTTGTGTAAATAGGACCAATTTGTAAAAATGGGAAACATTAGGGCAAAATGGTAAATTGCCCATTTGTGTGTTTTGGGACTAAATTGAGATGAAATGCAATTAAATGAGCTAAATTTTAATGTGTTTTAGATCAAGAGCAAAGAAAAACGGAATTAGACCGGGGAAAGACGAAGGTTCTCGAATAGCCGATTCGCACAGACTATCGACAACCGAGGTAAGTCCTTTAGCTAAAATATGTCAAAGAATTAATTATGATTATATTAAATAGTAAGAATTGATGAATTTTAGTACCTTTATAACATGGCCGAATGTATATAGGTATACTAGGTTGATGATTAAAGTTGGTTATGTGATGTGAATTGTTGGATTGTATAATGATATAATGATTTTATTGGTTTAATGTGAGCAAGCTCAATTGAATTGGACTTATACATATAATAGTTATGAAGTGTGTTTGGAACGTTTAAATTACATAGATATGTTTCGGGCTTTCACGCCTAGCAGGCTTTGTGCCGGTGTTACTTTTCGGGCTTTCACGCCTAGCAGGCTTTGTGCCGGTGTCACTTATCGGGCTTTTACGCCTAGCAGGCTTGATGCCGGTGATGTGTTTTACAAAAGAGAAATCGAATTTTTGTTCAAGGCAAATTAAAGCTAATTTATTGAGTTAATGGCTCAGGTAAGCATGTAAGGTATGTTATGCTTAATATTACTTGAGTAGAATTAATATTATGAGAATTGTGTTATATGTGTTTGAAGTTAATATTGATGGGTATGATATGATGGATTTCGAGGTTGAATGCACTATTATGGAAATTCGGTCTTCAAATAGAAATGTTAAAAGTAAAGGAAATTTTAGTACGATAGTACGGTTGATACGAATGCTTTATTTATACGATTTGGAGTAAATGTGATACAAACATACAAGTTGAATTATTTTTAATTTAAATGTTTAATGTTTGAATACTATATTATTAGGAGCTTAGGACTTACTAAGCTAGTAAGCTTATTTGTGCGAAATGTTTCCTCTGTTTTATAGATTAGGTGCAAGCTACAAGCTCGTCGGGATCGTTCAGAAAGTCGTCCACACTATCAAACTATTTTGGTACTCTTTCATTTTGGTTTTCGAATGAAGGCATGTATAGGAAAGACTTTGACTTTGTTTTGATGAAAACTTTTGGTTCATGTATATAATAGCCATGCGAATATGGCTAAATTTTTAGTTAAGTATGCTTTTTGTGCTTTTGATACAAATGTCGGTTTATGATGGTAATGTTTGTGCATTTTTAATCGAAGTTTAATCGTTTTTGATAAGGAAATGTATGTTTACGAAATGAACCTTTGAATTAGGTATTGTGGTAAGTAACCAATGGTACACTCGATTATATGGAACCATAGTTGTGTTTGGTTAATAAATCGATGATGTTAGGATATTACGCGAATGTTTTAGGTATAAGTTAATTTGCATAAATGATTAAAATGCATGGACAGTATGAGTTGTATGTGGGTATGTTCGGTTATAAACTAGTTAATCATATTTTGCAATGAAATAGTTTTTAGTTAGCAGCAGTGATGTGATTTTGAAAAATCACCAAAAAAGGATAAATTGAATTAGAAAGTGAATAAGATATAGAATTAAAGCTTATTGTGTCTATTTTCATATGAAAGAAACAGAGTAGGCAAAGAAATTTTATATTATGAGATATTAAATTTTAGTGAGACTTGTTCTGAATGAATTCGTGATACCCTGTTCCGTCTTGGAAAAATTGTTAAAAATTGTACAAAAATAATTATGGAGCATAGTTTATATGTTTAGAATCCTTAATGAGTCTATTTTTTATTGGAATAAACAAGAACATTATTGAAATTTTGTACAATGAGATAACTGAGTTTTTGTAAAGATAGGTCAGAATTATCAAACAGTGATATAGGGGTAACTTTGATGAATAAACTGTACTAATTGGTCACATGAAAAATTATGGAAAAATTATGGTAGAAATTTATATGAGTCTAGTTTCAAGGAAAATTTACAGATCTAAATTTTGAGTTTTGTAACTCGAGTTATGGTCAATTTAGTCAGCATGACGCAGTTGGACAGCTTTAAATTTTTATGCCCCAAATTAGTGTCAAGTCTAGTAATGCCACATACTCGACTCCGGCAAAGGTTTCGGGTAAGGGGTGTTACATTTGATTGGTATCAGAGCTTACGGTTTAGTCGATTCTAGGACTACTGTAGCGCGTGCGAGTCTAGCTATACATGCCTTTATCATATATTGATAGTGTGGTGACTTCTGACAGCCTGAATTTTGTTTTATATAGAAAATGGACACTGATCCTGAAAGAGCCGTAGCAGATGATGTAGAGAGTGTAGCGCCTGACCGTGCACACGGATCAGCGCCGGTAGACTCTCGACCTGTTTCGGGTAGTTACGAGGGGGAGACTAAACAAGCCTTTTATCACATGATGAATGAGTGGTTTACCCAGTTCATTCAAACTAACCCGGCTGTACACCAACCTCCACCCCCGAATAATCCAACTCCGATTCCACCAGCACCCCCGATTATAGATCAGATGAGATCTAGTAGGCCTCCAGTTGATAAAATCCGAAAATTTGGGGCCGAAGAATTTAAAGCCAATGATAATGATGACGCAGAGCGAGCCGAAATGTGGCTTGATAACACTATTCGGGTACTTGATGAGCTATCTTGTACTCCAGATGAATGCTTGAAGTGTGCTATATCTTTACTGCGGGACACTGCATATCACTGGTGGAATACGCTAGTATCAGTAGTTCCGAAAGAAAAAGTGACATGGGATTTCTTCCAGAATGAATTCCGTAAGAAATACATCAGTAAAAGATTCGTTGATCAAAAACGAAAAGAATTCCTTGAACTGAAACAGGGGCGAATGACCGTGACGGAATATGAACGGAAATTTGTCAGGCTCAGCAGATATGCTAGAGAGTGTGTTTCTACTGAAGCTATTATGTGCAAAAGATTTGAAGATGGCCTGAATGAAGATATAAAGATGTTTGTTGGCATTCTTGAAATTCAAGAGTTTGTGACTCTAGTTGAGCGGGCTTGCAAAGCTGAAGAGCTCGGGAAAGAGAAAAGGAAGGCTGAGACAGAAGCTAGAGACATTCGTAAAAGATCTTCGGGTAAGGTCTTTCATCCCACATCCAAGAAGTTCAGAGATGACTACAACCGACATAAAGCTACTACAGATCTACCTAGACGGGATCGACCTCCTGTGGGCTCCCGAGCTACCTCGATGGCCAGTGTTGGTAACGTTCCACAGAATCGAGTTGAATGCAAGCACTGTGGGAAATGGCATTCTGGGAGCTGTAGATTTCATGATCGGTCCTGCTTTAAATGTGGATCGTCAGATCATTTTATTAGAGAATGTCCGATGTTAGCTGAGCAGAATACAGTTCAGAACATTAAGCCGAGCAACACGACAGTGCGAGGCAGACCATCCAGACACTCAGGCAATGTAGGTGGTAGTCAGAAAGGAACGAAGAACACTACAGTT
>SMMG02000102.1:0-52500 GCA_005393395.2 Gossypium australe
TGTAATCCGTTTTATGTAAAGGATCTTGCCTTCTAATAAAGTCTTCTAAAATGAAGTTGATCAGAATCGATGCCTTCTCTTTGCATTCACGCATCTGCATTACATTGCATCGTACACATCGAATCTCACAGAAGGACCCTAAAATTATGGCAGTTACCCTGGAACATCACTACGGTACGAGAGGAAAAACGAGAATAATGGATCAAAAGATGGAAAAACTAGAACAAATGCAAAAGGAAATCCAGGATCAAATAAAAGAACAAGCGCAACTGCAAGAGCAATTGGCCAAAACCCAGAAGGACATGATGGAGCAAATGCAAAAATCCCAGGACAAAATGGTGGACCAAATAAGGCAGTTACTGTCCAAAGAACGAGACACTGCTACTAGTTCAGGGAACGGCAGTGATAACCTCGCCCTTCCCCCACCAGAGGCCCAAACACCACAAGATGCGCGTCCCCAAAGGGCGCCTGTCACTATTAGGCCACAATATCATGCTGAAACCGCAACACTGACACACCTCCCGACGGGTTCGGGCACTAACCCAGAAGAAAATCTGGTCAGTCTCGGTGTCCCAGATCTGGATGAGATGGCTGAAAAAGCAAAACAAGAACCGCCAAAATGGGTGGAGGAGAGATTCAAGGCTCTGGAAAACGCCGGTAAACGTCGAGGAATAAAGGCCAATGACTTAAGCTTAGTCCCCGACTTGGTGCTCCCATATAATTTTAAGATACCCGAGTTCGAAAGGTACAATGGGACGAGTTGCCCAGAGGCTCACATTACTATGTTCTGTAGAAGGATGGCGGGCTACACCAACAATGATCCACTGCTGATCCACTGTTTCCAAGACAGCCTGATAGGAGCTGCAGCCAGATGGTACAACCAGTTGAGTCGTGCCGAAATCGGGTCATGGGATGATCTGGCTCAAGCATTCTTGGAGCAATACAGTCACGTAACGGACATAGCCCCTGATAGGATTACTCTGCAAAACATGGAAAAGAAAGGGAACGAAAGCTTTAGACAATATGCGCAGAGGTGGAGGGAGGTTGCCATCCAAGTCCAGCCACCGCTTATGGAGAAAGAGACCACCATGCTCTTCATCCGCACGTTGAAGGCCCCATTCCTCATGCACATGATAGGGAGTGCAACCCGGAGCTTCTCAGATATCATAACCACTGGAGAAATGATCGAGAATATTATAAAAAGTGGAGGGATCGAGACCGCGGAGAGTGCCAAAAGAATGCCCCCACGAAGGAAAGAAAGTGAGGTGAATAATGCAAGCATGGGACACCCGAGGTCAATCACCATAAATCAGCCAAAAGTAACGACCGCGGGGCAACAAGGGCTACCCAAGAAGGAACCCAGCACCTCAAGACAAGATCATGAGAAGCCCCAGTTCACACCGATTCCGATGACGTATAAAGAAATGTACCAAACCCTGTTCGATGCACATATCGTGTCCCCTTTTCATCTCAAACCTATGCAACCTCCTTACCCCAAGTGGTACGACACGAACGCCCAGTGTGAATATCACGCAGGAATCACGGGACACTCAATAGAGAACTGCCTGGCCTTCAAGAAATTGGTAGAGAAATTTATCGGCATGGGTGTGGTCGAGTTGGATGACATGCCAAATGCAGCAAACCCTTTACCTAATCACGCCAAGGGCGGAATTAACGCGATCAGCGAAAGTGTAGAAAAAAGGATCAAAACAAGCATCGTAGAAGTCAAGACTCCCCTGAGACGGGTCTGGAAAGAAATGGTCAAACATGGATTGGTTGTTGCGGAAGAAAGTCAAGAGGAACTCACGAACTATTGCGAGTACCACCAAGAGTTGGGACATGAGATTCAGACCTGCGGAGAATTCAGAGCCCTAGTGCAGAACCTAATGAACAATAAAGAAGTCGAGTTTTATGAGGAAGGCACAGAAGATAGAAGCATATGCGCATCAGAGTCAACAGGCTCAAGAGTTAACCTTCCGATGATCACTATTTCCCGTACCAAAAATGATAAAACAGGGGCGCGGGTAGCACCGAGAGTAGTTATACGGAGGCCCGTAGCCGTTGAAGACAATAGGGAGGCTTCTCAGAATCATGGATGTGAGGTAGTAGTCTCCGTAAAGGAGAGTCCAGCCAGCAACGAGATAGGAACACGGGTGACGCCGAAGGTGATAATACGGAAGCCCGCTGCATTCGCCTACAAAGATAGCAAGGAAGTTCCCTGGAACTATGAGTGTAATGTAGAGGTTGCAAAGAGCTCGACTAATGTGACGAGGGAGGATTCAAATGAAGGCTTCCATACTCGAAGCGGGAAGCGCTACGACTTAGTAAAAGGGAAAGCTCCAATGGTGGAACCAGAGAAGAGGAGGGCAGCTGAACCGAGCCGAAGATCAAGGAGCCTGTGACTGAGGAAGAGGCTAAAGAGTTCCTGAAATTTCTAAAACACAGTGAGTATTGTGTGGTAGAACAGCTACACAAACAGCCAGCGCGTATATCCGTATTGACCTTGCTCCAATGCTCGGAAGTACACAGGAACGCACTAATGAAAGTTTTAAATGAAACCTACGTCACTAGCGACATCTCGGTCAACAAGTTGGATCGACTAATCGGCCATATAAGCGCCGACAACTTCATTCATTTTAATGATGATGAAATACCCCCAGGGGGTAGAGGATCCACCAAGGCATTGCATCTTACCGCTAAATGTAAGGGGCACACATTGCCAGGGGTCTTGATAGACAACGGGTCTGCGCTAAACGTGCTACCCTTATCCACCCTCAACAGGTTACCGGTGGATAGTTCATACATGAAGGAATGCCAGAGTGTGGTAAGAGCCTTCGACGGGACTCAAAGAAAGGTCATGGGGAGAATTGAGGTGCCCTTACTGATTGGTCCAACTATTTACGAAATAGATTTTTTGGTCATGGACATCGAACCTTCCTACAACTGCCTATTAGGGAGACCGTGGATACATTCAGCCGGGGCGGTACCTTCATCACTACATCAAAAGGTGAAGTTGATAGTGGATGGTCGACTAATAACGATAAAAGCTGAGGAGGACATCATCGCCACTGTGACTGGTGACATGCCTTACGTGGAGACAAACGATGAGGCAACAGAATGCTCGTTCCGATCTCTTGAGTTCGTGAACGCAACCTTTGTCATGGAAGGAAACAAGATCCTGGAGCCAAAAATCTCGAGGACCACAAGGATGGGTCTGAAAATGACCGTGGGAAAAGGCGCTTTACCGGGAAGGGGGCTTGGAAGATACCTTCAGGGGGGAATAGCGGCCCCAGTACTGAGAGAGAAACAAGATCACTTTGGCCTAGGATTTAGACCAGATGCAAGGCAAAAGAAGGAGGAGTTAGAAAAGAGACGGGAAAGAAGACTCACCCGTTTGAGCGGGAAAGAAACCAAGGGGGAACCCATGATAATCCCGCACATATCCAAGGCCTTTGTGTCGGGAGGGGTAATCCACTCTGAGCAAGGGACACCGAAGGAAGAGGATATTGCGGCAATGTTAGGCAATGTCTATATTAGCGCCTTATCTGAGGAGGTAGTTGGCGGAGGAGTCTTGCCGAATATCCAGCCTTACGAATCGGAAGACATCTTGAACAATTGGACTGCGGAAGAAATCCCTGTAGTGTTTAGGGCCCCATCAGAGTAATGTTCAGGACACACTTGTTGCTCCGAGCCTAAGAGCAGCAAGATTTCTTTTGTGAAATAGGCGCATGTTTACGTATCGTTATATCAATAAAATGCATTTTTCGAAGCAAACATTTTCTCTTTTTCTTTTCCGGACATTTTTCAGCATTGTCATACATACAACTGTTCATCCGCAAATTCATTCATTCCACCCGTATTTTCTTAAAACTGCAACAGGTCCCCGGATGTCAATGACTTGAGCAACGCTGCCTCGGATTCGGAATATCCTTTTGAGCAGGGTATGTGCCTAGGAGATCTACAAGATTTCGAAGATGACACGGGCGATGATTTGTCTCTTGATTGGTTAAGAATGGAAGAGCAAGAGGAGAGACAGATTCAACCCCATAAGGAGGCAGTAGAGACTGTGATGTTAGAAGAAGGGAAAGCGGTAAACATTGGGACATGTATAGCTGGAGAAACGAGGCAGAATCTCATCCAATTATTACAGGAATTCAAGGATGTCTTCGCATGGTCTTATGAAGATATGCCTGGTTTAAGCGCCGATATCGCGGTACATCGCTTGCCCATAAGGAGAGATTGCAAGCCAGTTCAGCAAAAGCTCCGAAGAATGAGACCTGACATCGTGCTGAAAATAAAGGAAGAGGTCCAAAAGCAGTTCGACGCCGGATTCCTGCAAGAAATCAAATATTCAGAATGGGTAGCCAATATCGTACCCGTCCCTAAAAAAGACGGAAAGGTGCGAATGTGCGTGGATTATAGGGATTTAAACAAAGCTAGCCCAAAGGATAACTTTCCTTTGCCTCATATTGACACGCTGGTCGACAATACGGCAGGTTTTTCACTATTCTCCTTCATGGATGGCTTTTCCGGATACAATCAGATAAAAATGCACCCTGAAGATATGGGAAAGACCACCTTCATAACACTGTGGGGCACCTTCTGTTACAAAGTAATGCCTTTTGGATTGAAAAACGCAGGGGCTACGTATCAAAGGGCCATGGTGACCTTGTTCCACGATATGATGCATACAGAGATTGAGGTTTATGTGGATGACATGATTGCGAAGTCTAGAATGGAGGAAGAACACATACAAGT
This sequence comes from Gossypium australe, assembly GCA_005393395.2. Lineage (NCBI taxonomy): Eukaryota > Viridiplantae > Streptophyta > Magnoliopsida > Malvales > Malvaceae > Gossypium > Gossypium australe. The sequence continues at coordinate 4,759 of SMMG02000102.1, forward strand.
CTTGCAGAAACTATTTCTGAGACTGAGAAAGTTCCAATTGAAACTCAACCCTTCGAAATGTACCTTTGGAGCTAGATCTGGCAAGCTGTTGGGCTTCATAGTCAGCAAGAAGGGGATCGAAATCGACTCAGACAAGGTCCGGGCTATACAAGAACTACCTCCGCCGTGCACTCAGAAAGAGGTTCGAGGTTTCCTCGGCAGATTGAATTACATCGCCCGCTTTATCTCACAGCTAACTGAGAAATACGATCCCATATTCCGTCTTTTGAAGAAGCATAACCCCGGCATATGGAATGACGAATGTCAAGAAGCTTTCGACAGGATCAAACACTACTTGGCGAACCCTCCAGTACTGTCGCCCCCACGCCCGGATAAGCCATTAATCCTATATCTAACAGTACTTGGCCATTCTATGGGATGCGTGCTAGGTCAACATGATGATACCGGAAGAAAAGAGAAGGCGATATACTATCTCAGTAAGAAATTCACTGAGTGTGAAATGAGGTACTCACCAATTGAAAAGCTGTGTTGCGCGTTAATTTGGACAACCAGAAGATTGAGACAATACATGCTGTATCACACGACCTGGTTAATCTCGAAGTTAGACCCCCTAAAGTACATGATGGAGGCGACCGCTTTGAATGGGAGGATGGCTAGATGGCAAATCTTACTGTCCGAATTTGATATTGTATATGTGAGCCAGAAAGCTATAAAAGGGAGCGCGATAGCCGACTTCCTAGCTAGCAGAGCTTTAGAAGACTACGAGCCATTGAACTTTGATTTCCCCAATGAGGATTTAATGTATGTGGCAGCGACGGAAGAGGACACGGCAAGGGATGACCTTTGGAAACTGAATTTCGATGGAGCATCAAATGCTATTGGAAACGGGATTGGGGCAGTCTTGGTATCCCCAAAAGGTGCTCACTATCCGTTCACAGTTAGGTTGGATTTCGATTGCACAAACAATATGGCAGAATACGAAGCTTGTATCATGGGACTCCACGCTGCTATAGAACGAAGAATTAAAACGCTGGAAGTATATGGAGATTCCGCATTAGTGATCTACCAACTAAGGGGCGAATGGGAAACAAGAGACCCCAAATTAATCAACTATCGAAGGATAGTCATGGGACTAATCGAGGAGTTCGACGATGTCACCTTTAGTTATCTCCCACGAGAAGAAAACCAAATGGCAGATGCTCTGGCTACTTTAGCCTCCATGATTAAGGCGAGTAAGCAAGAAGATGTAAAGCCTATCCAGATGAGTATTTACGAGACCCCAGCTTATTGCTGCAACGTAGAAGAAGAGGAAAGCGACAATCACCCCTGGTACCGAGATATATTGCGATATGCGAAAAACCGCGAATACCCAGCTCACGCAACTGAGAACGAAAAAAGGACGCTCAGGAGATTGGCCCTCGAATATGTGGTAGATGGAGACATTTTGTACAGAAAAGGGAAAGACCAAGTATTGTTGAGATGCGTCGATGCTTTAGAAGCCAAGATGATCCTAGAGGAAGTCCATGAGGGCATTTGTGGAACACATGCTAACGGATTCACAATGGCCAGGCAAATAATGAGATTTGGATATTTCTGGTCCACCATGGAAGGAGACTGTATCAGTTATGCCAAGAGATGTCATAAATGCCAGATCTATGGAGACAAGATTCATGTGCCTCCATCTCCCCTACACGTTATGACTTCCCCATGGCCCTTTTCTATGTGGGGCATGGATGTTATCGGACCAATCTCACCGAAAGCGTCAAACGGACACCGGTTCATCTTCGTGGTGATCGACTACTTCACGAAGTGGGTAGAAGCGGCTTCATACGCTAACGTCACTAAATCGGCGGTTAGTCGATTCTTAAAAAAGGAGATCATCTGTCGATATGGGATGCCCGAAAGGATCATATCAGATAATGCTTTGAATCTGAACAACAGTACAATAGCGGATGTTTGTCGTCAATTCAACATTAAACATCATAACTCGTCTCCATACCGTCCGAAAATGAATGGGGCAGTGGAAGCAGCAAATAAGAACATCAAAAAGATAGTGGGAAAGATGACAGAGACTTACAAGGACTGGCATGAGAAGCTACCATTTGCTCTCTATGCTTATCGAACATCCGTCAGAACCTCTACTGGGGCAACACCCTTCTCACTGGTCTACGGGATGGAGGCAGTCCTACCCATCGAGGTGGAGATACCCTCTCTTCGGGTTTTAACAGAAGTGAAGCTGGATGAAGCTGAGTGGATTCAGGCTCGATACGATCAGTTGAACCTGATCGAAGAAAAGAGGCTAAAGGCTATTCGTCACGGTCAGATGTATCAAAAGCGCATGATGCGAGCCTACAACAAAAGGGTTCGGCCAAGAGAGTTTCACGAGGGAGACCTGGTACTGAAGAAGATCCTCCCCATACAAAAGGATTTCAGAGGGAAATGGATGCCGAATTGGGAAGGACCGTACGTGGTGAGAAAGGCTTTCTCCGGAGGCGCACTGATCCTAACGGAAATGGATGGGAAAAGCTTACCCAACCCTGTGAACTCAGATTCAGTCAAAAGATACTTCGCTTAAACAAGCTGAGACAAAAAACCACCAAGGACACCTTGATTTCCCAAAAAAAAAAAAAAAAAAAAAAAAAAAAGGGGAGAGTCCAAGGCGAAAACCCGCAAGGGGCGCTTTGAGACCAAAGGGGATTTGAGTCGAAAACCTGAAAAGGCGGCATTGAATACGAAGAATCTCGCCGCACTGAAATGGACAAGGAGGAGGTATGCCGCGGATCGAGGCATCAATAAAATACTCCAGATCTCCTAAAGCACATATCAAACTCGGAATGATCTTCCAAATACTCAGGCAGAGAAGCCTAAGCTGCGATATCCGGGGCACCTAATTTCTATTCTGCCTATCTTTGTAATTTGTAGTTGTCTTATTTCAATGAACTCCTTCCTTGATTACATTTTCCAGTCTAATTTAACCTGTTTCACTTCGAGTTACACTCCCAATTCTTCCCAGGCATTTTACATTGAAATAACAATTACGGAACTAATAATACTTTCATAAAAAGGGTCCTACATGTTACTCTGAAAACCTCTGAATAATACAAGGCCTTGAAACAGGACTTTTGTTCAAAATCCATCTAAGGTTTAGAAACGTTAGAAGGAGACAAATGTTGTTCCCCTAAGGCGCTAGTGAGAGGTATGAACTCCATGTCGCAGAAGGTATAATGGAAGGGACAACGAAATCGCAGTGGGGCAAGCCCGTTTCCTTTAGTTCCCTACGCCTGCCGCAAATTGTAACGCGTTTGTGGTAAAATCTTGCTATGAGCAATGAGAACCTAAACCATAAAGGGGGTCCTTCTCACGCATTCATCCAGTTAGGAGCATTCGATTTACTGTGATCATTACACTGAGAAAAATTATCATAACATTCAGCATTCATAATTAGGAGCATTTGAGCCGTCTCGATCATAGCATCCTCGTTATTCGCATACGCACAAGCATATTCTACGTGACAGGTCCTTCAAAAAGGGGGGCACTGCCACGTCGAAATTTGGATTTTGCTCTAGCGGAGCAGTCCACAGATTGAAGCCTTCCTAAGAGTAGCAGGGAAGCAAGTTGGAAGTTCAGACTTATCACTGTTCGTTTTCAAGAAGTTTTCAGCAAGAAGACCCGAGTTGTAGGTCTCTTCTGGATCATTGTTCGTTTTCCAAGAGGTTTTCAGCAAGAAGACCCGAGTTGCAGGTCTCTTCTGGATCCCTATTCGTTTTCAAAAAGTTTCGGCAAGAAGACCCGAGTTGTAGGTCTCTTCTGGATCACTATTCGTTTTCAAGAAGTTTCGGTAAGAAGACCCGAGTTGTAGGTCTCTTCCGGATCACTATTCATTTTCAAGAAGTTTCGACAAGAAGACCCGAGTTGTAGGTCTCTTCTGAATTCCCATCACTGTTCGTTTTCAAGAAGTTTTTAGCAAGAAGACCCGAGTTGTAGGTCTCTTCTGGATTCCCATCACTGTTCGTTTTCAAGAAGTTTTTAGCAAGAAGACCCGAGTTGTAGGTCTCTTCTGGATTCCCATCACTGTTCGTTTTCAAGAAGTTTGTTTAGCAAGAAGACCCGAGTTGTAGGTCTCTTCTGAACTCCTATCATTGTTCGTTTTTGAGAAGTTTCGGTGAGAAGATCAAAGTTGTGGATCTCTCTTTTCTGAATTTTTATCACCCCAAACCCCCAGCAGAATGAATCGAAGAAAAGGGTTACAGCAAAGTTTGGAGATATTGTAGAAGGACGCGAATCAAGAAGCCAAGGCTTAGTTAGGCCCGGGCAAAATTGGTTCTTTTATTGTCTTTGCTCTATTCTCGTTCCACGACAATGAGCAAAGAGGGGCAGCTGTAATACCCAATTTCTGCCCGGGCCCAATACATATTAAAGGCCCAAATAGAGTCAAAAATAAAATAACAGAGACAGTCCTTTTATTAACAGCCCATACCCAGGCCCATTTAGCCAAAAATAAAACCAAATTAAAAACCCAAAATAACATTAGAATGTCCAATGTCCATTTACACCATCCAGCCCAAATCAAACCCAAAACATTTACAGTTGACCCATTTTACAAACCTAAGCCCAATCAACCCAACAAGCCCAAAACCTAAAAAATTTAAGCTGGTAGCCAAAACCCTAGGTCTCTGGGCGCCGTCGACCTTTCATCTGCCACTGGCCACTGACCTTTGGCCTCCTTCCGTGGACACCACGCGCCGTGTCTCTGTAGCACACCACGCGCGCCTCGATCGGCGCCCTCTGCCACGGCCCATCACCCCACGAGCGCACCACACTGACAGTTCCCACCAACGCCTCACCCATCACCTGCAAGCAGCACCAGAAGCAGAAACAGAGGACGAGATATGGAGCAAATAATAGAATAAGAAAACGACTGTGATCTTTCGGCTATAAAGCCGTGAAAAGTCGATGTAATGAGGGAGTCGATGGTTTTTACAAAAAACGACGAGAGATCAAAATACACCAAAAAGGTTGAGTCCATTTTCGGGCCGGTTTTGACTACTTGTCTTCGTTTATTTTTAGTTCTTTGTTTCGTTATTTCAAGATTTCTGCAAGCAATAATCAAAAGGGGGGGGGGCTTGGGTTACGAACAGAGGGATTATCAAAAACGAGAGATCTCTTGTAATCTCGCCTTTTTTACGAACATCAGAAATCCAAAGAAACAAGAACAGAAATTTGCAAGGTTGATTTTATCATTCTTTACTATTTTATCTTGACCTTACTTTCACGTTTCAAGATTTCACAAACGAAAAATCATAAAAAGAAAGAGGGGCTCACCTGCGTTCCTCGCCGTCGTCGATTTCCTCGTTGCTTCGAAGAAACCGAGGTTCGGAGGGGAACCCAAATCGGCTGCGCCTGGGCCTAGGCGCCATCAGCCCTCGTGTGCGGCCGTGGTGTGTTGAACTGACGAGCCTGAGAAGCCCAACAGTCGGGCACAAGCGCAGAGAGGAAGAGAAGCTCCGGAGAGAGTTTCCCCGTTTTTTTTTGAGTAGGGTTAAAACTGATTTTTTTTTGAAAGAAATTTGACTTTTATAGAGGACCAAACGGCACCGTTTTGTGCCTAGGGGTCAGACGCCAAAACGGCGTCGTTTTGGCTCTGACCCGCGCGACCCGACCCGCTTCAGGTTTAGATCCGCGTGTTTTGTCACGGAGGGGCTAATTGCGCTTTTAGCCCCTCCGCTTTCTCAAGGCTGCACAATTGAGTTTTTTTTTATTTTTGATTTTGACCCAAAGATTCACCACGGTTTCAAATTTGGTCCTCCTCCCAGCGCACCGTTTGGATAAGAGGGTTTATTTCAGTTTCAGACCTGCCAGGTCGCGCGCGTTTCGCGATTCAGTACTCTTCCTTTTTAATTTATTTCAAATCTGCCCCAAAATTTCGTTCCAACTTCAATTTAATCCATTTTAGTAATTTTCAATTATAGTTATTATTATTATTATTATTATTATTATTATTATTCTTACACCTACTATTAACTTTATTATATTATTATTACTATATATATATTAGTATCTTGTACATATTCCGTATTATTATTCATTATCGTTGTTATTATGCTACTATTATTATATTTTATTACTATATTATCTATGTTAGTATATTGTATATATTTTGCGTCCCTATTATTACTATTATCATATTGACATTGTTATTATTTTAGTATCTTTCTATTATTATTATGGTATTATATTATTATTATTATTATTATTATTATTATTCTTATTATTACTAATATTATTACTATATGTTATTATATCGTACAATCATACATATTTGCATTATTATTATCACTAGCCTACTTACTGTTATTCCCATAGCTACTAACATCTTTTGATTTCTATTTATTGTTATTATTTCAGTGTCATTTCTTGTAGTCTTTATTATTGCGCCTTTTATCATCATGCATTGTTAGTCTCTCGTTTTCATCATTCCACGAGGATTGCCATTGCATGTACTGCGACTCATTCGTATGTACTTTTACGTCGTTATTGTCATTCACTTGCGTAGTATCTTACTCATATGTTGTTATTCCATAGTCATTGTATATTTTTTATTTCATGCCGTCACATTGTGCATTAAACCTTAACGTATTTTTTCTAATTTTGATCGTCGTATTTTACTCTGAAACAAAATAAACGTATACCTTTACATGTTGTATTCGCTATTATTCGAAAACCAAAATCTTTCAAAATAAGGCAATATTCTACGTTTGGAAACCGAGGGATCGTGCCCTATGTGTTGGGTTTCGGTTTCCCACTTGGCCAAATAGTCGAATATCCTCTCGACATTTTCAATGCGTGAGTCTCGAGAATTAAGAGACGTTCTTGGATTCGAAGACTTAAAATATTGCGTCCTAAAGTATTGGATGTGATATTTTATTCGTCGGGAACAAGAAGATCCTCCTTTTCAATTCGAAAACTACGGGATGATCTTAGGACTGAGGATCTAAACTATCGTGTCCTAAAGTATTGGATGTGACATTTTATTTCTTCGAAACGAGAAAATCTCGATTTAATTTAAGAAAACTAAAATATCTCAGAAAGAGATCAATTTTTAAATTCTTTTCAAAATTTTCAACTTTCGACATTGGGACATTAATTAATCAATTCGGTACCAATTTTGGGCGTAACGAGGGTGCTAACCCTTCCTCGCACGTAACCGACTCCCGAACCCATTTTCTCAAATTTTCGTAGACCAAAAGCATTGTTTTAGTAAATCAAAATGTTTTATTAAAAGGTGATCCGATCACACCTAATAAAAGATCGGTGGCGACTCCCGTTTTTATTTTCAAAACCCAAGTCCGATTCCCGCCTTTTCAAAAAGGGTGGTTACGACAATTATAATTAATCCTGCGAAAGAATGTAAAATCAAATATGCATAAAAGTAATAATACATGCATCATCTTTTAATTTTGTTGATTTGATTCCCACTTTTATTTTTTTAAACATAATTCTCACTTCCTTTATTTGATGGAAATTATGGTAGGTTTACAGCAATTATCTCTCTATAACAGCATGTTGTTATAGGTGTATAACATCCACCTCTCTGCTATAGAGACGGTTGATTGTAGTACATGCTAGACTGTTAGACAAAAGTTTTAAAATGTTAATTTGTGAATTATTATATTATAAAAAAATATAAAATTGTAATAGTGAAACAAGTTATGGGCACTTGGAAATATTTTCAATATGCTTGATTCAATTCAAAATTGGAATGCCTCCACACTGACCACTCAAAATTGCATGCTTTGGTATTACATTTGAAGTATTTAACTTAATTTAAAGCAGTATTACATCAAAGACTTGATTTCATCCTACACATTTTTATTGTAAATTAATTTCTAATTTTCAGTTCTCAAAAAATAGAATGAACTCAAAATTGATGTTTTTATAATATTTATTTTTCTTAAACTAAATTAACAATTTTAAATAATTTAAAATTTAAAGGTATAAAGAAAATTAAGCAATGGGAGCACTTTTGACTGTTGGTTGAATTTAGTAATGAATGGGATCCACGCGTTTTTATGTCTTCAGTCTTCACTCCTTTTCTTCGCTTGATCAAATAAAGAAAATAGAGTCCTTGCTTGCTTGTTTGGTCAGTTGGCATCCACCCAAAGCACTTAATTATACACAAAACAAATTTGTCCAACATCTAATCGGGTCTAACATGTATTCTAAGTTAAAGCTATTCAAGATGAGCTTGGAATCGCCTAACTTATCAATCAAAATCATGCTTCACTTGCTACTTATTCTCAATTATTTATCCAATCTCCTAGTCTCTGTCACGTTCTTCCTTTCGAGAAGGGAGGATTAGGAAAATCCTATTCATTGTAGCTTTCTTCGGACCTTCAAGAAAAACATGAAAAAATGGGCTTGAATGGTACGATCCTTCTGTCACCCCAGAATGAAAAGGGCGATCTCATAATTCTTGGTCTGTGAAAATACGTTGTTAGGTGCTCCATTTTATTTTCCCATTCAGGCCAAACCTAAACCTGTGCTCAAAAGATAGTTGTCCATACACTGATAAGGGATGTATGGATTATCGAGAAGAGAGGAGCCGTGGTGGTCCTCCTACCTTTTTAATCTTCTTAATTCTTACATTTATATTGATTATCAAATATGAATAAAAAAGTTAATGTCTGTTAATTTTGCAATCGTGACATTCACGTGGTAATTTAACCAACATCATAAGTTTAAGAATTAAAAATGACAAAAATTAAAATAAAAGACTAAAATAATTTTTTATAGTATTAAAAAACCAAATAAATCATTATATCTTTTCATGACAGCTCAACATCTTTCACGACCACCACGCCACTCTCGTTACCAAGCACCACTATGAAAATTGTTTTATAATATAGTTTTTAGATTCCGTAATTATTGTAAAAAAATATAAATAAAAACTAGTTAAATGTCTTCACATAATATCAAAAAGTAAAATTTAATATATAAAACATACATGTAAGCTTTCTTGTGGAATTTTTTTAATTTTATTATTAATATACTTAATAATAAATTTTTAAAGAGTAAACTATAGAGTTGGTCATTTAATTTTCAAAAGTTTTTATTTTAGACATCGAAAAAAAAATTCATTTTAGGTAGTATTGTTAAAAACCATTTTCATTTTAGGTTCTACCGTTAAAAATCATTTTTATTTTGATCACTCGTAGTTAATTCAATGTTACTGTACATTCATTTTAGCCACCTAACTTTAATTAGTTTCCATTTTGGTCAACAAACTCTAATAAGTTTCTACTTTGGTCATTTATTTTAACTTTTTAATTCCTTTAGAATTCATATTAGTCTTTTTAATAAAAGGGAGAATTTTGGGTATATAAGGAAAACCTTAAGTTTTTACCAACACTTTTTAAACCGGACAAATGGTTGAACTGATTAGGTCACTGGTTCACCGATCCAATCGGTCTTATTAAAAGATTATTAAATTTTTTTAAAAAAACTTAGTTCAACCATCGGTTCAATTGGTTCAACCGTTTTGTATTGATTCTCGATCTAACTAATTTAAAGCTACTCTCTAGACCGATACCCTGGTCGGTCTTGTTTGATTCAAACAACACTGATTTTTACATGAAAATATCATTTATCTTTTTAATTTTCTTCAAAATTTACCTTTTTCAGAATTATTTTTTATTTTTTTAATAAAAGGGAAAAAGTATGGGGTTTTACAAGGAATTAATTGGGTTTTATAGGAAAGCTTGGGTCTTTACAAGAAAATTCATTTATCTTTTTAATTTCCTTTAATTTTTTTCATTTTCTAGAATTAATTTTGAAGTTTTTCCAAGTAAAAAAAAAAAACTTGGGGTTTTACTAAGAATTACCTGGTTCTTAGAAAGAAAACTTTGAGTTTTTACATTAAAAACATTTTATCTTTTTCATTTCATTTTTCCCCCTCTTTTAAAATTAATTTTAGTTTTTTTTCATTAACAAGGAAAAAGGTTTTTTTTTAAGTGAATTACTTGGATTTTTACACGAAAAATCTAAGTTTTTACCAGGAATTAAGTTATAAGGAAAAACTTAAGTTTTCATCTTTGCAATTGAATAACTCTATTTCTTGTCTTTTGAAAAAATAAATTAATTTTTAAAAAAAATTAGTGACCAATAAAATTTTAATGGCAAATGATTGAAATGAATGTACAATAACATTGAATTAACAATACGTGACCAAAATGAGAATAGTTTTTAACGGTAATGCCTAAAATGAAAATAATTTTTTATCGAGGTGCCTAAAATAAAAAAAATTATTTTTCAGTGCTCAAAATGAAAATTTGTGAAAGTTTGGGGACTAATTGTGTAGTTTACTCTTTTTCTTAAAAAAAATTAAAGTTGGAATGTATTAAATATGGATGGTTGTTCACAACCATTTTCTTAATTAAGGGTAAGCAATCTATCAGTTTAGTAAAAAAAAAATTGAAAATTAATTAACCAACTTTACAATTTCCTAAATTAAAACCAAACCTTCGATAAAAAACACACACCAAAAACTAAACCACCTTATCTCAAAAATGAATTAACCAAATCAACTTACAATTAAAATCAAATTAATTAAATTGATTTTAGTTGATGGATTCATTCAATTAACCAACTTGACTAAAAACATTAATTGATATTTTTCGACAAACCATAACGAAATATCAGTGTAACATTTCACAAAGTTACAAATACTAAACATATAATATTTATTAATCTTTAATGATATATCAACTCGAGAAGAGATCCTAGATAGTATTTCCTAGATGTGAATGAGACCAAGAGGTTTCCTTTTAAAAATATCAATCAATGCAATACATTGAAGATGTACTTACCTTTATTTTAGCTACTTGACCAATTCACCATCACATTACCATTTCGTTAATCCTAAGCCAGGAAAAGTGCATTAAATTAGTTTGTTCAAAGGTATTGTAGTTTACTTTTCCTTTTAATGATTTTATTGTTGGTAGTGCTAATAATCCATATCTCTGAGTAATTTGGTAATTACATACCTAGTAAGATTGCAACTTATTCAATTCTTATGGAGGCGATCCTTGAGATATTTATGAGGTATTACATTGTAATACAAATTCTATACTATAACTTGATATCATCATGTTTGCAATCATTCCTCGCGTAGAAGTAAAATTTTATATGTTTGTGTGAACCGAGTACACGAGGCATCACTTTTCCATTCATTTATACACGTCAACTCCTTTTGAGGATTTACAAGAGTAATCAAATTATAGATACATTTCATAATAATTTTTCTCAATTTTGCGAGTAGGATTATGCATTAATTTTTGTTAAAAGGAATCTCTTTATATCAACAACACGTTATGAAAAACATCTCGCGAACAGCATAAACTTTTTCAACACTTTTGTCTTAGACAAGATCATTTTATAACCTTCCTTTTGATAGGGACTATTGCTTCATGTCTCCATCAAGCACAATTGTATGGATTATACATGATTTAAATGACCCTTACATGCTCCACACTTGTCCCATGAGATTTCATGGCTATATAAGCCTTACCTCATAACCCAGTTGAGTGGGGACTGTTATTCTCAACACAAAAGAAAAACAAGGGAAAGAGAGGGCTCCTCTCCTCCTTTCCTAGATACTATCTACAACTCCCATACTATGGGGACTTCTCCAACCTCTATCTACCTATACAGCTCTTGACTTCCAGGAAAACCATTGTCAACCGCTAAACTCACATTTGTGGGCGAGCAGGGGGTTTTTGTTGTATGTCTCCATTGCGCATGAACACATAGACTATACATGATCTACACATGGCCCTTACACACCTCTCATTTGTCCCATGAGACTTGATGGATATATATATATATATATATATATATATATATATATGTATATATATGCCTTTCCTTATGACCCAAGTGAGTGGGAACTCTTATTCTCGAACACAAGAGAAAAACATGGAAAGAGAGGGCTTCATATACATGATAACATATCTTAATTAAAATATATCATCAAAGATTGTTTTTAGTATAGTACTTCCATATACACTTTCATATAGGTTAAACATGATAGCATATCTTAATTAAAATATACATATATAGATTTACTCTCGGAATTAGAACCTTCAAAATTAAATGCTAAGATCCACCACAACTGTGTGTCAAATACAAGTATGGTAAAATTTTTCTAAGATACTCCATATATATATACATAAAGGATCATTGCAGGTCATATCTCCATATCAATGTGTTGAACACAAGTGTTGGACACATAATTAAAAAAAAGAAAAGAAAATAAGAGCAACATAAGCTAGAGTTGTACCATGGGTAGAGCTCAGCTAGAATGAAGGGAATTGAACAAGGCTAGCGAAGTTTGGTTGCTTTCTAAAAGCTTGAAACGTAGGTAAGTATATTAAGGCTTAGTGTGTGAATGCTGTTGGAGTACCAAAAGCACTTACTGGCAGCAGAAGCATTGCCAAACACTTGGCTTTTGCAACCCAATTTGAGAAGCTGAGATTTGGTGCTTCAACTTTTAGCTTGTAGAGTTTTGAAGTGAAAAAGCCCTAAACATGCTTAGTTATTCTTTCATCTACCCCATGTCACTTTCCTCTTTTCACAATAATGTTTTGGTTTAGGGAAACAAAATTATTTGCCCTATAATTTCTTCATTCAAGAATACACATCAGAGATGCTTCAAGAATACAATGCACTAGGATTCTTCTATTTCTTCACTCAAGGTATGAGTTTACTTCAATGTCAATGTTGACCTAGAAATTCTTTAAACCCTTTAAGTATTCTTTTTTGCAAATTAATATGACCTAGAAATTTGCTGATAAAAGACGAACCATATAAGTACTCATTGAAAACTGTCGGTGTTTTTGGTGGGTGCAGGGTGTTTGTTGCTCGGTGTTAGCATTGTTTACTTGGTTCTTTCATTTTGAGCGCAGTTAACTCTTTTGTTATATTATGTATTATAAATACTTCTATTGCTGTTGAAACAAATCGAAAGCCACAATGCTCAGCTACTTGGGATCATGACGGTGGTGGCAAGAGTTTGGACTAATTTCGCTAATCTCTCTATACAATCTCTAAATTTTCAATACCAATGTTAAGTTTAATAAGCTGCGGTTAAAAAAAAAAAAAGGAAAAAGAAGCGACAGAGAATTTTTTTTTTTGAACTAATAATAAAGAGATCCCTAACATCAGTCAAAAGTAAAAAAATTATCACATGTCAATTATTCAATGAACTAATGTGCCACGTCAACAATCAGTTAGTGAATTAATATAATTTTTAACTGCAATGACTAATTCGAATAATGACTAAATTAAAGAAAATATTAAAAATGTCCAAAATAAGACACTATTTTAAAGCGACCATATCAATACTTCGACGAGTAAAGTTTGCCTTTGAACACAACCATTTACAATGACACAATATCAATGCTTTCAAATTTTGATCTGAAGATGAAGTATAAGCTTTTCATATTTAAAATAAAATTTCAAATAATTTATATTAATTACTTAAAATATATTTAAATTTTATATTCCATATATTATTATATTAAATTATTTGAATATCATTTAAGTTAACTAATTCTTTTATTATCTAACATTGTGTCTAAAATAGATATTTTAACTTTCCACCGCAATTTTGTAGTTTTTATCGGTAATGTCAAACGCTTGAATTTAACAAACCACACTTTTTCACGCAACACTTTCCAAAGGTAACAACAATGTCAAACTGAGCCTAAGATTCGTTCGCTGACTTGCTGCAAATTCCTATCACATGTTCTTGGTCTTTCCTATAGGTAGCAAGATGTCAGCTTTAAAATGACTGGGTCTTTCCTATAGGTAATAAGAAATCAGCTTTAAAATGTATTACAATCACCATTCCAATGAGGGGAAAGATCTAAGCATACAAACCCGGATTAACATTCATTCGATCAAAACTAATAGTTGTTTAGATCCAGCAACATTTGCTAGGTTTCTACTCCCAGAACAATTACATGGAATAAGGAAGCAGTGGGAACAAGTTCATCCTATGAGTCGAAGAATGATTTACCAAAATGCATTAGTTTTAAATGAACGGTACTCATCAGGTATCTAGAGACATGAAATATAAAAATCTCCAATACAAAACATGATTTGACTTAACTTTTACAAATACAAGGTAATCGACAGAAAGAGCAGGAGAAGAATCTCAAAACAAACAGGTTGAAGGTCCATCTTTGCCTAAAATTAGAAGCATGGCCAGCCTATGATACAAGTTAACAAGAAACAGAGATTCTAACACTGCTGTTATCGTACAGTAAAGGATCTAAAGCAAATGCAAATGAGTGGAAGTACTTTCATCACTCCCTTTTTTTCTTTTCTTTTTTTTCTTTTTGTAAATATTATTTACAAATCCAATCCAAGGTGGGTTCGACATAAGTGACATGCATATGTTACACAAATCAACCGAAGATTCAACAGACAGATAATGGCGTATAGCATTGATCTGTAAATATCACCGAAAACAAAAACATCTTACAAGGTTTTCCACTACCATTTGACATCCAATGTCAGAGCCTCAGGAGGGACAAGAATGGATGGGAACTTTGTAAAAGAAATGTTTGACAATAAATTACTCCATGAGACTGTATCTACACTAACAAAAGGTCGGACCTTCTTTATCGTAAGGGGCTTCAATTTGTCTCCTTCAATTCTTGTCATTACATCAAACCATAGTCTCTCAACAGTTGGCTTTGTCCTCCATTCAGCTAACATACTGTGAACACTCTCATTGTTCCCAATTTCTTTTTCCAACTCTAACTGGAAATGAACGATAGGTGATGCTTTAATTTTCACATTAAGAGAACATAAAAACTGCTTTTGATTGTTTCTATCACCTAGAAATGTCCTAAGGATTTTTGTAACCTGGCTATCCTCAAACTTATAGAATCTATGGGGCAAGGTTGTTTCGTGTAACCATCACTGCCATAACACTTTTCAGGCAGCAGCTCAATAGTATCCTTGGATGGGAAATGAGCTTCAATGTGGGCATCAGGGTTCCGAGTTCGGTAGGCAGCAAGAGACACCGACCCTAAAACATGCACAGGAAGTAAGGACCTACAGAATGAATGCGAGAAGGGCCAATATCCACTACTCTTCTCCTTGACACCATTTTCATTTGCCGGTGAACCGAAATTAAACGTATGGAAAAGAGAGATCTCTTGAGCTCCAATTACGTGTAAAGTGATGCCATGACCAACAAGGACTCGTTTCAGATCAGTATGTGAAGTGTTCAGCTGATGACCAAATACCCAAGCTTCAGACTACTACTATTGATAACTATTATTTGCAAAGGTCCAATTAAACACATAATTCAAATCAAACATTGATTAAGATAACTCTAAACTCTAAGCTATCTCTAAAGATTAACTAAGCGCCCCCCCCCCCTCCAAAAAAAAAAAAAAACTCCTTTCTATGTAATTGATGAGGAATTAAAATAAAAGGGAAAAAGGAGAAGAATACCGGAAAGAGGAGGGAAGCTTGGTGACCGGGAGAGAGGCGTAACTCGAAGGGACCTTCCATTGTAAAAGGCTCGAGAACGGCCGAGGAATTAATTTCATTGACAAAATCAAGAAAATCGTCGCTACTTCGTCTGGTAAACTTTTTCAAGGAAGAAACTTCGTCGGGGAATTTGAAGAGCAGATGAGTTTTTCCAAATCGGATCCGGAACTCGTATCTTTTGCCAGTCCCGAACCTAACCTTACTCAATTCCAGTTTTGAAAAATTAAGCCCTTCCAGCTCCCATTTCTGCTTCAAAGCAATCTTCTCAATTACATCCTGATCCGAAGGGGAAAAAACAAATTTAATGAGTATTAAGAAACTTTAATATCAATTATTTCTATTAATTTGATTTTTTTTCTTACCTGTAGGATTTGGGGATTGTTTGAGTGGAGAGGATTGAAAGCGAAGGATAAGATCGGAGAGAAAAGGAAGAAGAGGAGAAACGAGAAAAGACGGCGGCTCATCATCGGTGATGGTTGCCGATGGTGCTGCGTTACCGGAGTTTAGGTTAGTGTGTACCGGATCGTAGACTATCAGATGAGTCACTCACTCACTCAACTCGCTCGCTTTGAACTACGTTTCCATAACACGTTTCTGGGGTTGAAGTTGAAATGACAGTTATGGGCTTGTGGGCCCAATCTGAGTACTATGTTGGCGCTGATTTCATGGTCACGTACTCACGTTTAATGGGTGGTCCGAAATTGACCGTGTTTCCTATTTCTATTAAGAACTAGATATAAATAATAACGAGTTTTTTTAATGCATTATGAATTAGAATTACCACTTATTTGGGTTCAAAAAATAAAAGAATTTAGATAAAATATGAAATTCTAAAAATCAATTTGGGAAATTTTTAAATTCTATTTTTTATATGAGTCAAGCCTTTTGCTGAAGACTAACTCCAATACAAATTATGTTATAAAAATATTTTATTAATTGTATATATTAAATAATATATATAATCATTAACTCAATAACAATTAAATCTATTACTTAAAGTCTAAAAAAATATTTACCTAACTAAATAACTTAATCAAAAATATAAAATTTTAAATATTATATTTAATACGATAAAATATTTATTATATTTATTTGTATTTTTATAATAATAAAATATTTATTATATTTATTATAATATAAATATTTTTTAATGTATTTTTAATGTGTTAGAAAACTTTTATTTTAATATTTTTAGTACATTTAATGTATTATATTTTTTCAAGAATTATTTTTAAATAAAAACTAATCTTAAAAAAATCAAATATGGGCAGTTTAAGTTGGGTCCAGGTTTATCTTTCTTAACTTGAATTAGGTTTGAACAAAAACGTAAGCTTATTTTTTGGTCAGGCCCGAGCTTAGAAAATTAATCTAGATATCTTGCATGGGCTCAACCCAAACCTGACTTATGAATGCCTCTAGCATAAATTAATAATATGCATTTAATTGAATATATTATATTAATTTTTAATAATTTGCAATATTATAATTTGATAAGAATTTTGTAAATTTAAAGAATAATAATTTAGATAAAATGAAATTATTTTTTAAAGTAATAATTAATGTATTTAATTAGTAATGTAGAAAGCAATGAAATGTTAATTTAATTCAGAGGCGAAGTTAGAAATTTTTTGAGCGTCAGAATTAAATTGTATATTTTATGCTAATAAAAAAAATGTAACTTCACAATTTTAATAGTTTATATCTTTATAATTATGAAAGGATTAAATCAAATTTTTATCATTTTTGAGGTCAAAGTATAAAATTACTAATTTAAAATTTTTTAAACTATAAAAAAACCTAATTAAAAAATTTTATATTTTAGGAGTACCAAGACTTTGCCACTGATTTGAAGCAAGTTTATTAATAAATGGATTCTAATTGGTGTGCTTGATTTTTCGAAATTAAGGTATCTTCCATTTTATTTTACAATTTGTGGAGATTATTCTTTTAAGGTTTGTGGCTGTTTCTCTTAACAATATTATTTATAAAGTTTGAACTCGAATTCTCTCATTAAAAGTATATCATACCTTTAATTGCACCTAACACTTTTTTTTAAAAAGTAATTTTTTATTAAATAAATCTTTTAAATATTAATTTCCACCCAACAATTTGTAATCATTTATATAAATTATTTCATGTCTTTTAATTTAATATTTAAAAATAAACATTTTATATTAATATAAATATTTTTTAGGAAACTAAAAACGAAATCCATTTGAATAATGAATTTACATTATGCACGCGTGTCAACATAGTATATTGTTTGTTACATTTTATAAATATTACCTTTTAATATTATATATACTAGTTTTCTTATTCATGCAAGGGTCGTGAACTTCTTTTCTCGGAGAAGAAGCAATGATGGTATCTGGGGAATAAGCATCGGCTGACTCTGTGCCAGCAGTTGCGGTAATACAGAGGATGCAAGTGTTATCCGGAATGATTGGGCGTAAAGCGTCTGTAGGTGGCTTTTTAAGTCTGCCGTCAAATCCCAGGGCTCAACCCTGGACAGGCAGTGGAAACTACCAAGCTGGAGTACGGTAGGGGCAGAGGGAATTTTCGGTGGAGCGGTGAAATGCGTAGAGATTGGAAAGAACACCAACCGCGAAAGCACTCTGCTGGGCCGACACTGACACTGAGAGACGAAAGCTAGAGGAGCAAATGGGATTAGATACCCCAGTAGTCCTAGCCGTAAACGATGGATACTAAGCGCTGTGCGTATCGACCCATGCAGTGCTGTAACTAACGCGTTAAGTATCCCGCCTGGGGAGTACGTTCGCAAGAATGAAACTCAAAGGAATTGACGGGGCCTGCACAAGCGGTGGAGCATGTGGTTTAATTCGATGCAAAGCGACGAACCTTACCAGGGCTTGACATGCTGCGAATCCTCTTGAAAGAGAGGGGTGCCTTCGGGAACGCAGACACAAGTGGTCATGGCTGTCGTCAACTCGTGCCGTAAGGTGTTGGGTTGAGTCCCGCAACGAGCGCAACCCTCGAGACATGCATGTTTCTATCTCACACTAAGCCGGTAAATTAACAAAAAGTAAATCGGGAATTTTTGGAAGAGGTAGCAAGAAGTTATCGAAAATTACGTGTGTGTGTTTTTTTTCTAAAAATTGGGTTCGGTGGACAAAGCAAATCCCTTCATCACATGTTTCGATAAAATAGATTGGATCTATGTCGAATTGCTAAGGTACATGTATTAATCAAATAAATGAATTTCGTTCTGTTCTGATAAGCCAATTATGATTGGCCTTGAAACAATTCATTGCATTGATATTTATCAAACCCAATATCAATAAAACCATTTTACCCTCTACACGTTAACTAAATTAGAATTCTCATTCCTGAGAGCTACTAGCCACTATGAGTCTACTGCATATAATTATATATATAAATAGATCTTATCCGTTTACTGATTCATTTAGTAATTGAATCGAACCGCCCTTTTAACTCAGTGGTAGAGTAAAGCCATGGTAAGGCGTAAGTCATCGGTTCAAATCCGATAAGGGGCTTTTGACTTTTTTTTTTCATAAAACTCCTATGAAATGGTAGTATTCATATTGAAACATAGGGATGCTATTTTTATTGGTAATAAAAACCCAACTGTATATGTATAATAATTGTATTAGAAGTTGTATAATTTAACTCTACTAAGTTATTATTCTAATGAGTTAGAGTAGAGTAATTCTAAAAGAAAGTTGAAATTATAATGAATAATGATGAGCCGTCTCTTGAAGCGACAAATATATATTTATATTTTGTTTTGATTTTGAATTAGATTATTCCAATCAAATCCATTGTAAAGAATTGTAAAGATTAGAAATCAACAAAAGAAAAAGTAAGTGGATCTAACCCATTGAATCGTGACTATATCCACTATTCTGATATTAAAATTCGATAGAGATGAAATTGGAACAGTCGATTTCTTTTTATTTCATATTTATTTGGACTCCCCAAGAATCTGTCGATATTTCCGATTCAATCTTCTTGTTCCTAGGAATAAATTAATATTCTATTCCTTTCTAGATAAAGAGAAACATTTATTTCAAGTTACAACCTAAGAGCCTTTTTCTACATCTTATCTTTCTTTGATTCCAGAACACAACAAGATCCATTTCTATCTATATATTCTATCTATTCTATAATAGATAGAAACCTAAATCAAATCATGTATTCACATATCAAATATTTCCATATCGATACATATGACACTTTTGTTCTGCCAATGTGATGGAGAGTGAGTGCAAAAAAGAAACTTTCATTTTGAGTCTCCTATTTTAATTTAATATTATTAAATATTGTATTAGATTGAAAAATAGGAACTTCGAATCTTTTTCTGATATACATAAAGTAAATAGAAAAAGATTCGAAGTGGATTTCTCGACCCGTGAAATGAAAAAATAGCCTCTGGAGTCATTTTTTTTATATTCATCTGAAGGAAATATGAGAAAGAAAACAATAAATAAAAGAAATAAAATGAAGGAAATATATATCAAATTATAGTAATTTAATACACATAGAAATTATAAAAATACATAAAAATATTGATTTTTATCAATTTCACGAACAAGATCCAAGAATAAGATTAGTTGATGGAGGGGGAGGGGTAGATCTGGGGATCAACCAGTAGCGAGAGAAGGGATCGCTTCTTCCTTGAATTGAAGAGTTCGTTCAAAAAATTCATCTATCTGATTGATGAGCCATAAGACAATTCATGGTTCAGACGACTAGTAAAAATAGAAAAGAATAAACGAATTGAGTTCATGGATTTACCTAAGTCAGGTTATGGACCAATACAAGAAAATATTTTTTTATATTCGAAACCAATTAATTATAAGGGGCAGTGCACGAGAAGTCAAATCATACATAAAAAATCGAATCCCCCAGCGCCCCCATAACATAAGGTGCTCAGAAATGGTTGAAGTAGTTGAATAGGAGGATTGCTAAAGGTTTCATGATTACATTATCCCACGCAAATCGTTTACCCGTAACCATTCAATATCCTTATGAAAAATTAATCACATCAGTGCGTTTCTGCGGATGAATCCATTTTGAATTTGATAAATGCATTGCTTGTGAAGTATGTGTTCGTGTATGCCCTATAGATCTACCCGTTGTTGATTGGAAATTTGAAACGGATATTCGAAAAAAACGATTGCTTAATTACAGTATTGATTTCGGAATTTGTATATTTTGTGGTAACTGCGTTGAGTATTGTCCAACAAATTGTTTATCAATGACTGAAGAATATGAACTTTCTACTTACGACTGTCAAGAATTGAATTATAATCAAATTGCTTTGGGCCGTTTACCAATGTCAATAATTGACGATTATACAATTCGAACAATTTTGAGTTCAATTCAAAGAAAAACTCAGTAAGTAAACCTCCTGCTCTATTAAAGTAAAGAGAAATTTCCCATTCATTCTTTTAAGGTTCTGTTTTGGTTTAAGTTAAAAGACTATTTGGTTTGAATTAAAAAAAGAATGAGGCCTTTGGTCAATAAATAAAAATTCAATTACAAATTAACTGGTTGATAAGAATTTCAGATTCCTTTTTATTGAAAATTAAAATATATTAATATATTCGTAATTATTTAGAAATATATAGTTTCAAAAAACAAAATACCCTTTTCTTTTGAACAAACAAAAAAGAATAAAAAACGAAACTGTCCAATAATTGTGCTTAGAGCAATTTATGCCTAATAGATTAGGATTTTATTCAATTAGGAACGTATCATAAAAAAAACTTCCTGGTCGGGTCAATAAGATCATGAAAAGCATTTCGATTTATTTATCTCTTATTTTACACAGAATGGATTTGCCTGGACTAATACAAGATTTTCTTTTAGTTTTTCTGGGATCGAGTCTTATATTAGGAGGCCTGGGAGTGGTATTACTTACCAATCCAATTTATTCTGCCTTTTCATTGGGATTGGTTCTTGTTTGTATATCCTTATTTTATATTCTCTCAAATTCTCATTTTGTAGCTGCTGCCCAGCTCCTTATTTATGTGGGAGCCATAAATGTTTTAATCCTATTTGCTGTGATGTTCATGAATGGTTCAGAATATTATAAAGATTTTAATCTGTGGACCATTGGGAATGGCCTTACTTCGTTGGTTTGTACAAGTATTCTTGTTTCGCTAATTACTACTATATTAGATACATCATGGTACGAGATTATTTGGACTACAAGATCAAATCAAATTATAGAACAAGATTTGATAAGTAATAGTCAACAAATTGGAATTCATTTAGCAACTGATTTTTTTCTTCCATTTGAATTCATTTCAATAATTCTTTTAGTTGCTTTGATAGGTGCAATTGCTGTGGCTTGTCAGTAATGAATCTTTCTAACTAGGAATGGCAAGCAATCAAAATTAAACCTTTTTCTGTTTTTTCTATCTTATCGCATCCATTTTCTTTGAATTCTATTTGAATATTGCTCGTGTATAAAATATAAATTCATTTATTTGATATATTTCCAATAGATTCTTTTTTTTTGTTATACTCTAGTCAATCAAATCTGTTGAATTATTGTTCATATTAATAATGAATCGAAATTGATAAGGAGTTGGTCAATGATGCTCGAACATATACTTTTTTTGAGTGCCTATTTATTTTCTATCGGTATTTATGGATTAATCACGAGTCGAAATATGGTTAGGGCCCTTATGTGTCTTGAACTTATACTGAATGCGGTTAATATAAATTTTGTAGCTTTTTTTTTATAGTTGGCAATTAAAAGGAAATATTTTCTCAATTTTTGTTATAGCTATTGCAGCCGCTGAAGCAGCTATTGGATCAGCTATTGTGTCCTCGATTTATCGTAACAGAAAATCAACACGTATCAATCAATCAACTTTGTTGAATAAGTAATATTAATAATATTAAATTATAAGATTCACCAATTTGAATTAGCATGTACAATATGTTGGAATCTACATCATGTTTTCGAAAACTTAAGAAATCAAAGTATCTTGGTCCTTTCTTATGAGTTGATCCCGAAATTTTCAAAGTTTTCCTTTTGAAGATCCAAGAAATTCCTGTTCGAGACTTTTAATTTAATACTTTTTCATTTTTTTTGTTTTCATTTTTAATTGACATAGACCCAAGTCATCTATTATTATGAGGATAATGCGTCGGTAATGGTCGGGATAGCTCAGTTGGTAGAGCAGAGGATTGAAAATCCTCGTGTCACCAGTTCAAATCTGGTTCCTGGCATATGATTAATTTGTATGAGTATCTACTCTACAAATTAATTGATATGGATCGAAATAATACAAACTTATCTAGCTAGGTATCTGAGAGTAAACCCTCTCTTTATTTATTTTATTTTGTATTTTTTTAAAATGAGCAAAGAGTCTATTATAATGTGTCTATTATAATGCAGTAAAAGACAAAATTTGCTTATCTTTCCTCTTCTTTTTTATTTGTTCACACTGCGGCTTCTCACATTCAAAAAGAATGTTAATACTTCATACATATTTAATTAAAATATTAAAATAGTTGGTTGAAAGGCCCAACAAAAAGTTGGGTCTAGAGGAGTTCAAGGATAGAAATAACCAAGACTCATTTCAGCTACAGTACAAATAGAAACCGATCCCCTTTCATTTATTTCTTTTTATTCTCTTTCATATTCCATTTCTTCATTCCCTTCTATGCGACTCTCTAGAGTTCATCTAAGTGATGTGCGCGATACAAAGTTCATGGTACAGAACTCTTGTTGTTCATCCTATTGTCTCGGCTCGTCCGAAATAAAATAATTAAAAAAGTCTCTTCAAAATTTTGATTATATTAATATTTATTTTTTATATTATTTATCTATTTCTATTTTATTTATTTCATTTGCATTTAGAATTTTGATTAAAAAAAAGTAAGGAATTATAAACTTGAAAAACACGGATCGGGTTGCGCCATACATATGAAAGAATATAGAATAATGATGTATTTGGCGAATCAAATACCATGGTCTAGTAAGGAACCTTTCGGATTCGTTGATAATTTTTTGAAAGATTTCTTCGAAAAGGTTTCATTAACTCCTCATTTATATCGAGTAGACCTTGTTGTTGCGAGAATTCTTAATTCATGAGTTGTAGGGAGGGACTTATGTCACCACAAACAGAGACTAAAGCAAGTGTTGGATTCAAAGCTGGTGTTAAAGAGTTTAAATTGACTTATTATACTCATGAATATGAAGTCAAAGATACTGACATCTTGGCAGCCTTCCGAGTAACTCCTCAACCCGGAGTTCCGCCTGAGGAAGCAGGGGCCGCGATAGTTGCTAAATCTTTTACTGGTACATGGACAACCGTGTGGACCGATGGGCTTACCAGCCTTGATCGTTACAAAGGGCGATGCTACCACATTGAGCTCGTTCCTGGAGAAGAAGATCAATATATATGTTATGTAGCTTACCCTTTAGAACTTTTTGAAGAAGGTTCTGTTACTAACATGTTTACTTCCATTGTAGGTAATGTATTTGGCTTCAAAGCCCTGCGCACTCTATGTCTAGAGGATTTGCGAATCCATACTGCTTATATTAAAACTTTCTAAGGCCCGCCTCATGGCATCCAGGTTGAAAGAGATAAATTGAACAAGTATGGTCGCCCCCTATTAGGATGTACTATTAAACCTAAATTGGGGTTATCCGCTAAGAACTACGGTAGAGCAGTTTATGAATGTCTACGCGGTGGGCTTGATTTTACCAAATATGATGAGAATGTGAACTCCCAACCATTTATGCGCTGGAGAGACCATTTCTTATTTTGTGCCGAAGCAATTTATAAATCACAGGATGAAACAGGTGAAATCAAAGGGCATTACTTGAATGCTACTGAAGGTACATGTGAAGAAATGATCAAAAGGGCCGTGTGTGCTAGAGAATTGGGAGTTCCTATCATAATGCACGACTACTTAACAGGTGGGTTCACTGCAAATACTAGCTTGGCTCATTATTACCGAGATAATGGTCTACTTCTTTACATCCATTGCGCAATGCACGCAGTTATTGATAGACAGAAGAATCATGGTATGCACTTTCGTGTACTAGCTAAAACTTTACGCATGTCTGGTGGAGATCATATTCACGTTGGTACAGTAGTAGGTAAACTTGAAGGAGAAATGGACATAACTTTGGGTTTTGTTGATTTACTACGTGATGATTTTATTGAATAAGATCGAAGCCGTGGTATTTATTTCACTCAAGATTGGGTTTCTATGCCAGGTGTTCTGCCTGTAGCTTCGGGGGTATTCATGTTTGGCATATGCCTGCTTTGACCGAGATATTTGGAGATGATTCCGTACTACAATTCGGTGGAGGAACTTTCAGACACCCTTGGGGAAATGCACCGGGTGCCGTAGCTAATCGAGTAGCTTTAGAAGCATGTGTACAAGCTCGTAATGAGGGACGTGACCTTGCCTGTGATTGTAATGATGTTATTCGCGAGGCTAGCAAATGGAGTCCTGAACTAGCTGCTGCTTGTGAAGTATGGAAGGCGATCAAATTTGAATTCAACGCAGTGGATAAATTAGATAAAGTAAAGTATCTTCATAAATCAAATTTTAATTCGAAGCAATGGATACTTTGTAATCCAGTAATTACTGTCGGTTTGCTGAATTGCAATTAAACTCGGCCCAATCTTTTACTAAAAGGATTGAGCCGATTCTATTGTCTATATTTTTTATAGATATATTTTGATCTAGATATACAATATCTTAAATACAAAAATAAAAGACTAAACACAACTCAAATTTTCTCTTGGGTCCATAATTAATCCTATGTATGGATCCTTAGGATTGGTGTATTCTTTTCTATCCTATATACCACGGTTTCAGATCATGGATCGAGCCAAGCATTACAACTTCTTCTAGCCATCCTATATGTTTTCCTTTTGGCTCCGTGTTGGAATAGAAACTTATTGTATTGTATTAGTAGACGAGATTTTACGAAAAAAGGTTCTTGATAGGAGAAAAATTTATTTTTTCAATTTTTTCAGTGCGAATTTTACACAACATGGGGAAATCACTATTTCGGATTGAAAATTGATATTTCTAATTCAAAAGAAAAAAAAGCTCTATCATATATAATGAACTGCTACTCCAGGTTCTCACAAAAGAGAATCGTTTCTTTCAATATTCACTCATTGTTCGTTAATAACCCTAGTGATTGTATCTAGTATGCGTATTCTGATAGGAAATAAAATATTCAATTGATTTTTCATCGAATGACTATTCATCTACTGTACTTTCATGGAAATAGAGGCAAGAAAGCTCTATGGAAAAATCATGGTTCAATTTGATCTTGTCTAAGGGGGAATTAGAATACAGATGTGGACTAAGTAAATCAATGGATAGTCGCCTTGGTCCTGTTGAAAATACTACTGTAAACGAAGACCCGACTAGAAATGATATGGATAAAAACATTCATGACTGTAGTGACAGCTCTAGTTATTACAGTAAGGTTGATCATTTAGTTGATGTCAAAGACATTCAGAATTTCATTTCTGATGACACCTTTTTAATTAGGGATAGTAATCAGGACCGTTATTCCATATATTTTGATAGTGAAAATCAAATTTTTGAGCTTAACAATGATCATTCTTTTTTGAGTGAACTAGAAAGTTTTTTTTATAGTTATCATAATTCTAGTTATATGAATAATGGATCGAAAAATGAAGAGCCCCACTATCATTTTAACTTGTATGATAATGATACTAACTATGGTTGGAATAATCACATTAATAGTTGTATTGACTCTTATCTTCGTTCTCAAATCTGTATTGATAGTTCCATTTTAAGTGGTAGTGACAATTCCAATAATAATTATAATTATATTTGCGGTGAAGGTGGAAATAGTAGTGAAGGCAAGAATTTCGATATAATAACTCGTGAAAATGGTAATGATTTAACTCTAGAAGAAAGTTCTAATGATCTCGATCTATACAAGGATTTGTAGGTTTAATGTGAATGTTAAAATTGTTATGGAGTAAATTATAAGAAATCGCTTAATTCAAAAATGAATATTTGTGAACAATGTGGATATCATTTGAAAATGAGGAGTTCAGATAGAATCGAACTTTCGATTGATCCAGGCACTTGGGGTCCTATGGATGAAGACATGATCTCTCTGGATCCCATTGAATTTCAGTCTGAAGAAGAGCTTTGTCGAAACCATTTTAAAATCAGGTTTTAAAGAATGGGGATCGACTTTGAAAATAAAAATGGGAGTCGCCACCAATCCCTTTTTACTTAGGTGTGATTGGATCACCTTACAAAACGTTTATTTTAAAACATTTAATTTTTGGTCCACGAAAAACAAGAAAATGGGTTCGGGAGTCGGTTACGTATGAGGAAGGGTTAGCACCCTCGTAACGCCCAAAAATTGGTACCAAATTGATAAAATTATGCCCAAATGTTTAAAATTTAAAAGCATTTAACAATATGATTTCCAGAAGACTTCGAACTATTTGATTTAAAATATGAGAGTTCCTTGATACGAAAGATTATAAACATCACATCCAGCACGATTGAACACGATGTTTTTTAAACCCTCATATCTAAGATCATCTCATAATTTATAAAACTTTTTGATTTAAAATTTGAGATTTCTTCGATCTGAAAGAATATAAACATCACATCCATCACGATTGGACATGACATTTTTAAACCCTCGTCACTAGGATCATCTCATAATTTTATAAGAACTTCGAGCAATTTTGATTTAAAATTTGAGATTTCTTCGATCCAAAAGAATATAAACATCACATCCAGCACAATTGGACATGACATTTTTAAACCCTCGTCACTAAGATCATCTCATAATTTTATAAAACTTGTCAAAAGGATATTTAGTCATTTAGCCAAACAGGAAATCGCAACCCAGCACGATTGGGCACTATTTCCCGAATTTCTAAATATCAAAACATTGCCTTCTTCTGAAAACCTTTAAATAAAATATTGATTTCGTAAAAATGTATTTTTTTGTTTTAAACCATAACCATGTGGCAATATTACATTTGAACATAAAAAAAACTATAACATGCTAATATTTGAGATAGGCAATAATAATATGAAATACAACAAATAATAATTCCTATACTAAAGCAATTACAAATATATGATGAGGTATAAACAATAAAATTAGCTATGAACATATTTCATGCAAATTAAAATAGATAAAAGGAACAACAATATAAACAATGTGTTAAAAATATAATGATTTTAAAGAAAAAAAAATTTAAAAAATGAATACATTTAAAAAATTATAATATTATGTAATATATAGCATTTAAAAAAATATATAATATAATGTCTAATATATATAAATACTAAAATAATATGTAATAAAAATAATAATAAGACAAAATATTTATAATTTAATAAATTAGTATAGATATAAAATATTTAATATAACACATATTTTAATATCCAATTTTTGAAAAGAATTAAAAAAAAGGATTAAATTGAAATATAAACCGATTTCCAGGGTTAATTTTTTTAAAAATGAATTAGTTAATAGGACGTAGTTAAATTTGATAAAATAGCGGAGGAATTAAAAGGATAATTTTCTCATTTTCCAAAAACACGCGGACCCTGGTTCGGGTCCGGGTCAACGCGCGGGTCATGCGTGGTCAAAACGGCGTCGTTTTCTTTCGTCTATAAAAGTCACTTTTCTGAAAAAAAATCATTAGTTTTAGGTTTGTTTTTTTTTAAAAAAAACACTTAGAATCCTCTGAAAAGGGGGAAAAAAGCTGCGTCCTTTCGTCTGCGTTCGTCCGGGCTAGGCGCACGTGCGCCTCCGTGGCCGGTGGCTGGAGGTCTGGGTCGATGATTCCGCGTCTTCGAGAAGGTAAACTCCTTCCTTTTTACTCTTTCAACAACGGTTATATGCGCAACTAAAAAATAAAAATTAAACGAATAATAAAATAAAATATTCAGAAAAATCACCTCTGTGAAATAGGTCTTTTATTTCTTTGAGTATGCTGACAAGATTTTGTAATCGCTAGCCTCGTACAAATTCGTGCTTTTCGTGTATTTAAGTATTTTTTTTATTTCTGTTTTTCTCTTGCCTGCGTGTGTAACCAGTGTGTTCTTACAGATTTTACAAGGATTTTATACCCGAAAAACAAAATAAAAAAGAAGGAAAGGATATCTTTCCATATCTGTGCCTTTTCATCGCTGCGATTTGTTTCCTTTTCTGCTTCAATGTTTTCCTTTTTTTTGAAGGTTGGAGATCTCGCGACGATGGGCATGAATCATGGCACGATCGAAGGCCGGATGAGACTATGGCGTGACAATTAGTCTCTGGCTGAAGCGGCGCGACTGTTGGCCTGGCATTGCGGCGCGACGATTGGAGTAGCCCTGCTTGCGGCGCCTAGGGTTTCCCCAGAAACCCTAGGCTTCTGAGTTTATCTTAGGAATTGGGCCATTTTGGGCTTTTTGGGTTTGGGTAGTTAAATTATTGGTTCTGGGCCAAGGGTGTAAATGTGGGTTTTGGGCATTTTGCTGGTAAAGGGTTATTGGGCTTGTTAACTGGTTTTGTAAAATGGACTGTAAATATGGACTTTTATTTTATTCTGGTTTATTTTCAAACCCGGGCAAAATGGTCTATTACAGCTTCCCCTATTTGCTCATTGTCGTGCAACGAGAATAGAGCAAAGACTATAAAGGGACCAATTTTGCCCGGTTTTGGCCGAGCCTCGACTTCTTGATCCTCATCTTCTTCAAATGACTTCCAATCCGAGCTGCAACTTCAACAAGATTGGATCTTCATCTTGATTTCAGTGAGTTTGATAGCTTCAACTTCATGAAGACAATATCCACTATCTTTTGATCTGCTCCACTGCAAACTCAGGGAGACCAGATCTGATATTTTCAATCTGATCCCTACAAATTCAGGGATTACCAGATTGAGATATTGGATTTGCTTCCTGCAAACTCAGGGATTGTCAGATCTGCTATCTTCAATCTGATCCCTGCAAACTCAGGGATCACCAGACTGATGTCTTTGATCCGCTTCCTGCAACTTCAGGAATGACAAATCTGCTATCTTCAATCTGATCCCTGTAAACTCAGAGATCACCAGATTGATGTCTTCGATCTGCTTCCTGCAACTTCAGGAATGACAAATCTGCTACCTTCAAACTGATCCCTGCAAACTCAAGGATCACTAGATTGATGTCTTCGATCTGCTTCCTGCAACTTCAGGAATGTCAAATCTGCTTTCTTTAATCTGATCCCTGCAAACTCAGGGATCACCAGACTGATGTCTTTGATCTGCTTTCTGCAACTTCAGGAATGACAAATCTGCTATCTTCAATTTGATCCCTGCAAACTCAGGGATCACCAGATTGATGTCTTCGATCTGCTTCTTGCAACTTCAGGAATGTCAAATCTGCTATCTTCAATCTGATCCCTGCAAATTCAGGGATCACCAGATTGATGTCTTCGATCTGCTTCCTGCAACTTTAGGAATGTCAAATCTGCTATCTTCAATCTGGTCCCTACAAACTCAGGGATCACCAGACTGATGTCTTTGATCTGCTTCCTGCAACTTCAGGAATGTCAAATCTGAAAATTCACCGATATCGCTACACCATCCGCTGAAGGACATGTCCTATAGACTCGGTTTCCTGTATTATGAGTGACATGAATGCAACATGTCATGAAAATGATTCCTTTTAAAGGATTAGGATTAGAATGTAATGACCGGAATGAATCAAATGCACCTAATAAAATTTACTATGATACAAAAATGTTATGAGTATGATTCCTACTCTAGATGTTATCATTCATTTATTCTTCATTTTTGTTCATCAATCATGTTTTGCTTAACAAGTCTTGTCCCCGTGTACTTTCCAAGTCAACTCTGCTTGAATCTTGAAAACGCGAGGCTTGTACAATCTTTACCACAATGAGAATCAAAAACTCTTTCAATCCGACCCCTCTGCAAATTTAGGGTATAGGGTTTATTTCAAATTCAACCCATTCCTCCACAATTCAGGGTTTTCTTAGTTCATCGCTTCACCTCCAAGTGTTATGATCTGATGATATCACGTCCACTTATCAATTGGACAAAGAATTCAGAGAAATATTCTCTATCCAGACTCTTCTTTCCCAAATATGCACATGAAAATTCTAAACAATTGTCCTGTTTTGGTTCCTTGTCTTATTTAGAAATTTCCAAAGTAATATGTAAAACTTCTCTTTTGTGAAATTATTAGTTCGTCAATCATTATTTCAATTCAACATATTTATGAATAATGGGTAACAAATAAATTGATCTCAAAAGAAGAATTAAAATTTGAATAAATTTGTACAAATAAAAATTAACTGGAACATATCTTTGAGAAGAAAAAGAATCCAAAGATGGTACAATGAATAAGACAAAAATCAGATGCCCTAGATATCGCCAATTAAGCTTCCATATGCTAACTTTATGAAGACTACCCTGAGTTCAAAATGTGTTTAGAAGACCCAAAGTATTTTGTTGATGCCCCAATATGCGACATTCTTCCTTTCATTGTCATTTTGTAGCGAGATGACTACATTCAGAATTTGAGTCGCCCTTTTCGGGTTTTCAACTCAAAACCCCTTTGGTCTCAAGGCGCCCTTTGCGGGTTTTCGCCTTGGCCTCTCCATTTTTTTTAGAAACTCAAAGCGCCCTTTGCGGGTTTTCACTTTGGCTTCTTCTCCTTTTCAAGCAAAGTATTTCTTTACTGAATCCGAGTTCACAGGATTGGGTAAAGTTTTTCCATCCATCTCGGTCAAGATCAATGCTCCTCCAGAGAAAGCTTTCTTCACTACATATGGTCCTTCCCAATTTGACATCCATTTTCCTCTAAAATCCTTTTGTATTGGAAGGATCTGTTTCTGCACGAGGTCCCCCTAATGAAACTCTCTTAGGTGAACTTTCTTGTTATAGGCTCGCATCATTCGTTTCTGGTACATCTAACCATGACGAATAGCCATTAGTCTCTTTTCTTCAATCAGGTTTAATTGATCATACCGAACCCAAATCCATTTAGCCTCATCCAACTTTATTTCTGAAAGCACGCGAAGAGAAGGGATTTCAACTTCAATGGGCAGGACGGCCTCCATCCCATAAACCAATGAGTAAGGTGTTGCCCCAGTAGAGGTTCTGACAGATGTCTGATAAGTATAGAGTGCAAACGGTAGTTTCTCATGCCAATCCTTGTAAGCCTCAGTCATTTTCCCTACTATCTTCTTGATGTTTTTGTTAGCCGCTTCCACTACCTCATTCATTTTCGGACGGTACGAGGAAGAGTTATGGTGTTTGATCCCAAATTGGCTACAAATTTCTGCTATCGAGCTGTTGTTCAAGTTCAACACGTTATCTAATATGATCCTCTCAGGCATTCCATATCGACAAATACTCTCCTTCTTCAAGAATCGGCTAACTGCTGATTTAGTAATGTTAGCGTATGAAACAGCTTCTACCCATTTCGTGAAGCAGTCAATTACTATAAAGATGAACCGATGTCCATTCGATGCTTTCGGTGAGATTGGTCCAATAACATCCATGCCCCACATGGTGAAGGGCCATGGAGAAGTCATAACGTACAAGGGTGACGGAGGCACATGAATCTTGTCTCCATAAATCTGGCATTTGTGACATTTCTTAGCATAACTGATACAGTCACTTTCCATGGTAGACCAATAATATCCAAATCTCATTATCTGTCTGGCCATTGTGAATCCATTTGCATGTGTTCCACAAAAGCCCTCATGAACTTCTTCAAGGATTTGTTTGGCTTCAACAGCATCAACACATCTTAACAGTACTTGATCTTTTCTCTTCTTGTATAAGATATCCCCATTTAAAACATAATCAAAGGCCATTCTCTTAAAGTCCTTTTCTCATTCTCTGTGGCATTATCCGGGTATTCGCGATTTTTCACATATCGCAATACATCATGATACCAAGGGTGATCGTCTCTTTCTTCTTCTTCTATGTCATAACAATGAGCTGGAGCCTCGAAGATACTCATCTGAATAGGTTTCATATCCTCTAGTCTATTTACTTTGAGCATAGAAGCCGGAGTTGCCAGAGCATCTGCCATCTGATTTTCATCGTGTGGAAGATAATTGAAGGTAATGTCATCGAACTCCTCAATCAATCCCAGAACTACTTTTCGATAATCAATTATTTTGGGATCTCTTGTCTCCCACTCTCCTTTAAGCTGGTAGATTACTAGGGCTGGATCTCCATATACTTTTAGCACTCTGATCCTGCGCTCTATAGCTGCCCGAAGGCCCATGATGCATGCTTCATATTCTGCCATGTTGTTTGTGCAATCAAAATCTAATTTGTACGTAAACGGATAATGATCACCACTAGGGGATACCAGAATTGCCTCAATTCCATTTCCTAAAGCATTTGAGGCTCCATCAAAGTTAAGTTTCCATGGGCAATCTTCAGTATCTGCCATATACATCAGCTCTTCGTTTGGAAAATCAAAGTTCAAAGGTTCATAATCCTCCAAAGCTCTACTAGCCAAAAATTCTGCTACTGCGCTACCTTTTATAGCCTTTTGGTTCACATAGACTATATCGAACTCAGATAGCAAAATCTGCCACCTAGCCATTCTTCCATTCAAAGCAGTGGTCTCCATCATGTATTTTAACGGATCAAGCATAGAAATCAACCAAGTTGTATGATATAGCATATACTGTCTCAATCTTTGAGTTGTCCAAATCAAAGCGCAACACAATTTCTCGATTGACGAATACCTCATTTCACAATCAGTGAACTTTTTGCTAAGATAGTATATTGCATTTTCTTTTCTTCCTGTCTCATTGTGTTGTCCCAGCACACATCCCATGGAGTTATTGAATACCAAAAAATACAGTATCAATGGTTTATCTAGATTAGGCGGAGATAATACTGGTGCATTTGACAGATACATTTTGACTTTGTCAAAAGCTCTCTAACATTCATCGTCCTATACACCTGGATTGTGTTTTTTGAGAAGATGAAATATGGGATCACATTTCTCAGTTAACTGTGAAATAAACTGAGCAATGTAATTCAGCCTTCCAAGAAAACCTCGGACTTCTTTCTGTGTGCGCGGTGGAGGCATTCCTTGTATCGCTTTAACCTTGCTTGAGTTAACTTCAATTCCTTTTTCACTGACCACAAAACCCAGTAACTTTCCAGATCGAGCTTCGAAAGTACACTTTGCCGAATTGAGTTTCAATTGAAATTTCGTTAATCTCAAAAATAACTTCCTCAAGACTTCAATGTGTTCTTTTTCTGTTCGAGATTTGGCAATCATATCGTCAACATACACCTCAATCTCCTGGTGCATCATGTCATGGAACAAGGTTACCATGGCCCTTTGATACGTTGCCCTAGCATTCTTTAGTCCGAAAGGCATTACTTTATGGTAAAAGGTACCCCACAGTGTTATGAAGGTAGTTTTCTCCATATCCCAGGGTGCATCTTGATCTGATGGTATCCTGAAAAGCCATCCATGAAGGAAAACAATGAAAATCCTACCGTATTATCCACTAACGTATCAATATGCGGCAAAGGGAAATTGTCCTTTGGGCTAGCTTTGTTTAGATTCCTGTAATCTACGCACATTAGGACCTTTCCGTCTTTCTTAGGGACTAGAACAATGTTGGCAACCCATTTTGAGTAATTGACCACTTGTAGAAAACCAGCGTCAAACTATTTCTGGACTTCTTCTTTTATTTTCAATACTATATTCGGCCTCATCCTTCGTAGCTTTTGCTGAACTGGCTTACATTCTTCTCTGATGGGAAGGCGGTGTACCACAATATTAGTACTTAACCCAGGCATATCTTGGTATGACCACGCAAAGACATCTTTGAACTCTCGCAGTAACTCAATAAGATCTTGTCTCGTCTCCTTGGCTATGTGCGTCCCAATTTTCACAACTTTTCCTTCTTCCAAGCTTATATTCTCTATTTCTTCTTCATGGGGCAAGATTTGTTTCTCCTCTTGCTTTACCATTCTTAACAAACCTAGAGATAAGTCACACTCTCGGTCATCTTCAAAATTCTGAGGTTCTTCTAAACACATGTCTTGCTCAAAATGGATCTCTGGATCCGTATTATCGTCGCTCATGTCATTGATATCTAATGACCTGTAATGGGTACGAAAGAATGTACAAAGAACAAATGAATTTGAGGACAAATATGATATGAATGAAAAATTTACAATTTGGGAGGAAATTAGAATGTCAAAAGAATGGAATGAAAGAATATTTACTCAAGTTAATTGTCCAAAATGTATTTTATTGAAATAATAAGTTCTGAACATAAGCCTATTTCACAAGGAGATCTTTATTATTCCTAGGCTAAAAACAACAAAGCGTTCTGAATATTACTTTGTATAATTCCTAAAAACTACAGGGAGCTCCTCTGCAGTCCAATTGTCCAGAACACTTCCAGGTTCATAAGGGCAAATGCCCATCGGGTTCCCTTGTTGCATTCCTTCCTCATGTATGGCATTGATGTGAGGACTTTCCGATAACTCTCTCTCAGGGTGAATTATCCCTCCTGATACAAAGGTCTGGGATATGTGCGGGAATATCATTAGTTCCCACTGGACATCTTCTCTATTCAAGCGTGCCCTCCTTTTCTCTTGCTTCCTTTCTATGTCTTTCCTCCTTTGTTTAACATCTGGCTTGAAACCCAAGCCAAAACGATCTCTCTTCTCCTTCAACACCGATACTTGAATCTCCCCTTGGAGGTATTTGCCCAATCCTTTCCCTGGTAGAGCTCCTTTCCCCACCATCATTTGTAGACCCATCCACGTGGTCTTGGATATCTTAGGCATTGGGACTTTACTCCCTTCCGAGATGAATGTTGCATTGAAACTCTAAAGAACGGAAAGAACATTCAATGCCCTCTTCGTTTGTTTCTACATATGGCGCATTATTGGTAACAGTTGCTATAATATCCTCTTCCGTATTTATAGTAACCAGTCGACCATCCGTCACTAGCTTCAGTTTTTGATGAAGAGATGAGGGCACTGCTCCTACTGCATGAATCCAGGGCCTTCCCAGCAAGCAATTGTATGAGGGCTTTATATCCATCACTAGAAAGTCCATCTCATATGTGTTTGTGCCAATCTACAAAGCTATGTCAATTCTCCCCATCACCCTTCTTTCAGTACCATCAAACGCTTTCAGTATGTTCTGGCACGTCTTCATGTGAGAACTATCTATTGGCAGCCTCTTCAATATCGACAATGGTAGAACATTCAAGGCTAATCCATTATCAATCAACACGCTTGGTAAAGTATACCCTTTGCAACGAGTGGTTATGTGTAGGGCCTTAGTCGACCTCATACCCCTAGGTGGAATCTTATCGTCGCTGAAGGAAATAAAATTGTCGGCACTTATGTTACTAACTAATCGGTCAAGTCTATTGACAGATATGTCTTTAGTAACATATGTCTCATTCAGCACCTTCATCAAAGCCTTACGATGAACTTTTGAACTTAAAAGTAAGGCTAGCACTGAAATACGAGCCGATTGTTTGTGCAACTGCTCCACCACACTGTATTCACTGTGCTTTAATAACCTCAAAAATTCTTTAGCCTCTTCTTCTTTCACAGGTACATTGATGAGGTTATCTAGTCCTTCCTCAGGCTCGATTGGCACATCCTTTGTCTTTGCTAGTTCCGTTCTGATGTTCATCGAGTCGTTACGTTTCCCATTTCACGTATAGAATCCTTCCCTTTGAACCTCCTTGGAAATGCTAGCAGCAATTACTACTTTTGGTGTCGTCATGTTACAATTGTAATTCCATGGTACGACTTTGTTATCCTTGTAAGGAAAGGACACAGGTCTCTGAATTATCACTTTAGGCGCGATTTGTGTTCCGCCTTCAGTATTCCTTGGTCGGGAAATAATGACCCTTGGATAATTGACTTTTTGATTTGTCAACTCTCCTTCGGTTGCGTGTATATTTCCCCCCTCTGAACCTTCTTCATAGAACTCCAGTTCCTTGTTGTCCATAAGGCTCTGTACTAATGCCCTAAACTCAGCACAATCTTGGATCTCGTGTCCATCAACTTCGTGGAACTCACAGTAGTTCTTTGGTTCTTTACTTCTTTCTTTGAGACTTGATTTTATTAGTCCCTATCTTGCCATCTCCCTCCAAATTATTCTCAATGGGGTCTTCACCTCCGAGATATCCCCCTTGGTCTTTCTTATATGATCCTCCCCAATTGCATTTATCCCATTGTCTCCATATTGGGTAATGGGTTCGCCACATTGGGCATGTCCTCAAGCTTGACAACTCTCAATTTAAGAAGCCTCTCAACTACCTTTTTGAAGGCAATATAATTTTCTATAGAATGCCCTGTTGCTCCTGCATGGTAATCACACTGGGCGTTTGAATCATACCATTTAGGATATGGAGGTTGCATTGGCTGTAAATAGTATAGGGACACTATGCGTTCTTCTAGTAAAGTATTATACAGCTCCTTATATGTCATAGGGATTGACGTAAATTGGATTTTGTCAGCATTTTGTTTGGGACCTGATTCTTGTCTTGTCGACCCTTGTTGCCCTGCAGTAACTACTTTCGGCTGATTAATAGTAACTGTCTTTGAATTTTCTTTGTACGTGCTCGTATTGTTCACCTTATTATCTTTTTTCCTAGGAGCGGATCTCCTAGTGGTTTCTCCTGCTTCAATTTTACCACCTCTTATGGCATTTTTGATAATTTCCCCTGCTATAACTATATCCGCGAAGCTCTTGGTGGTGCTCCCTATCATATGGGTGATAAATGGCGCCTTTAGAGTGTTGATGAACAACATAGTGGTCTCCTTCTCCAGGAGAGGTGGTTGAATTTGCATGGCTATTTCCCTCCATCTCTGCGCATATTGCCTGAAACTCTCATTTGACTTCTTTTCCATGTTTTGCAACATGATTCGGTCAGGCGTCATATCTGTGACATGGTTTTATTGTCTCATGAAGGCTTGGGCCAAGTCCCTCCAGGAGCTAATGTTAGTGCGGCTAAGCTGGTTGTACCACCTAGACGCTGCTCCTGTCAAACTATCCTGGAAACAATGAATCAGAAGTTGATCATTGTTCACATAGCCAGTCATACGTCTACAGAACGTTGTGATGTGGGCTTCATGACAGGTAGTTCCATTATACTTCTCAAATTTCGGTATCTTGAATTTGTGAGGAAGCACCAAATCTGGGATCAGACTCAAATCCTTGGCGTCGATACCGTTATAATGGTCAACATTTTCCAAAGCCTTGAATTTTTCCTCCAACCACTTACAGCGATCCTCTAACTATTTTGCAGATTTAGTTTTGATCCCCTCTCTCTCTGCCATGTCTAAGTCAGGGACAACAGGATTAGCGGGGTTGTCTCCTGGGTTGGATCCCATACCAACTTGAAAATTTACAGGCATTCCAGTGTCAGCTTGCCCTTGCTGAGTCCTTATTATGACAGGTGGCCTTCTGGGATATTCTTCATGTTGAGCTTGCACATGTG
Organism: Gossypium australe; assembly: GCA_005393395.2. NCBI lineage: Eukaryota > Viridiplantae > Streptophyta > Magnoliopsida > Malvales > Malvaceae > Gossypium > Gossypium australe. The sequence continues at coordinate 42,841 of SMMG02000102.1, forward strand.
TTGGAGTGAATCCTTTAGGGAAATCCTCATTATCCTCAGCATTGACTGTAGGACCTTTTCCCCTATCCATTGTCCCATTCATCATCTGAGCCATCTGGGTCATCATGTTCTTTTGAGCCTCTAATAGCTGGTCCCTCATCTCTTGTTGGAGCTTTGCCATCTGCTCCTGTATCTGGTCTTGCATATATTTCTGGAATTGCTCCATTCTTTGGTCCGTTTTTCTTGACTTAGCTCGTGTACCATAGGGGTGTTCATCTTCCAGATTTTCTTTCTCTCTCTCTCCTATAATTTAAACTAATTAGACTCTCTCTATAGATTTGAATTCATATGATGTTATGTAATGCAAATGCATGAATGCAAAGAGGCATCGATTCTGATCAACTTCATTGTAGAAAACTTTATTAGAAAACAAATTCTTTTACATAAAATGGATTACAAATAAGCTTTCGCCCTAAGTCCTAGAGTCTTAATTTTCCCTAATAACGAAACTAGCTCTTGGTTACGATCTGACTGTAGCTCATACTTCATGCTCAATACGTCGGCCTGCACTGCCAAAGTCTGTAAGTGATCAGCTACCTCTCGAATCTGAACTATGGCTTCCCCCATGAGATAGTCCCGGTTTCTGACTTGACCGTGTGAACGATGGAGCTCTTCCTTCAAATGCCCTTCCCTTGTTTCAAGACACTCGATCCGAAGTTCACAATTGTGCAGTGATGACTCTAACTCTTAAATTCTACCCTTCATTTCTTCAATCTTGTTCAGGCTTGCCTTTAACTCAATCACGGAATTACGGCTCCGATGATGATGAAGAGACCGACCAAGTTCAGCCACTCTAGCTTGTAATTATCCCTTTTCATTTAAACTTTCTACCAAGTTTTCCTCTAAGGCCTCATTTCGCGATTGCATCTCTCGAAACTTTTTCTCCCAATAGTCAGCTTTGGCTTTTTCTTCTTGAACCTCTTGTCGCCACTATTCTGAAGTCTTCCCTAATTCGACGTTCTTCATTGATAGACGCATCTTTTTGTATTCGGTCTTCAGGCTATCTTGATCTTCCTCTATCGCTCTTTTCTCCTTTTTATTTTCTCAGCTTCCGATTTCTGGGCATCCACATCTAACTTCAAAAACATCTTCTCCTCTTCTAGCTTCTCTATCTTCTTTCCAAACTCTAAAATTTGCCTTTCGAAGTCTTGTTTTATAATCTCTATCTCTGACGGGATGACTTGTAAACACTCTTTCAATGATTGAACACCTTCCACCCTTGTCTCAAGAATATTATCGTTGATCCTTTTTCTCAACCACTCCTTATACTCTGGAGTTGCCATCGGTCTTCGAGTCAATATTTTCATACAACGAACCTGCTTCCAAGCCTCAGAAATTTCTCGAATTCTTTTCTTATAATTTTTCCCCTTATACAAAAATTCGCTTTGAGCTAACCCATGTGTCGCCGGTATGAACTGTCCTGCTTTGTATTGCCTTAGTACGAGCAATGGTGCATATCCCACAGCTCCCCAAACTCCAGGCAGAGGTACCCAATCAAAATTTCCGCACCGATCCAAGGGACTCTCCACTCAACATCTTCTTCTCGGAGGTTTTGGAGAATTTCCATCCAACTTTCCTTTGATAAATCATCTCTCCTTATCGTAGCTGCAACCTCTTTTAAAGGGGAATAACTTTCGGAGAACACTCGGTAAGAAACTTTGTCAACTTTCCAAAAGTGACTGTGAAACCAAACCATCAGCAACTGTGCGCATCCAATGAATCTACCCTCACCAGCTCTCCGACATGCGTCCAAAGATCTAAATGTCTCAGCTAAAATCGCAGGTACAGGCGTGATTCCTTTATTAAGTCAGTCGAACAAATCGGTAACGGCTTCATCTATATGTCGTAGTGCTTTGGGAAAGATCACCAACCCATAAATACATAAAGCAAAGATGTCAATCTTCTTTTTTCATCTGGATGTGTCAGAATCAAGTCCCTCAAACTCACCCAAGGTATACATTTGCCTTCACCTTTTTCTTGAATCCTAGCTATCACCCACTGCTCACTCATCCCTGTGATACCCATCAATCTTTTAACAAAAGTCGTAACATTGGCAGCCTTAAAATAAACCCTGTCGGCTTGGAACCTTGAGCAGCGAAGTAAAGTCGTATATTCCTCCAATGTGGGCACTAAATCTACCTCCCAAAAAGTGAAACAGCTATAAGCAGAGTTCCAAAACTGAGTCATGGCCCTAAATAGATGCTTATCTACCTTGATATCCAACAAATAAGGTAGATCACCATAATCACGATAAAACAGTTGTTTTGCCTCATCACCCCATTGAGTCCATATATCTTTCAACTCCCTAAACTCATTCTGCGTGATACTAACACGAGTAAAATCCCAAAGTTCAGATACATACCCGTCAATTAAGCTATCCCCCTTCTCTAATTGTGTTTGCTCCGACCAAGTGCGAACAGCTGCATTGTCTCCCACTTTATCAAGGAACCCGTTCTCCATAACCAGCTTTCTAACTTAGAAACTAACCGTGACTCGATACCTCTAGAGAAATGAGATGATATGCACAAAATTGAAACACCACGAGCTAGTATCGCAAAATAAAATATGAAGCAAGTGAAATAGATACACATATTTGGGTAATCTAATGAAATTTAGGATCGCTCTACCTAAGGTGAGTTCTTAGGGTTTACTATATGCGATTTAGATCTAAAGTTGAGGTACCCATTCCTCGATCTTCACCCATTATAGGCTCATATAGATCGAGTTCGATTCAGGGGAATGCATTTCCCTATGGCCATGCAGAAGTGAAAACTTCACGGAGACATAGGTACAGATGTATTCTGAAATCAATCTACTAGCCCATGCGGAGGTGAAAACCTCACGAAAGCATAGCTTCTCGCTCCCACTTAAAGGTACGACTGCGATGGTCATGCAGTGCAATGCAGAAACATTTTATAAAATCACATGCCAAACAAAATCATGGCTTTTCAAATTAGACTTTCAAATTTTCGACATTTGGACAATAACTAATCAATTCTTGGCTTGACTCTAAAAAAAAAAGTCCCCAGTGGAGTCGCCAAGCTATCGAAACCATTTTAAAATCAGGTTTTAAAGAATGGGGATCGACTTTGAAAACAAAAATGGGAGTCGCCACCAATCCCTTTTTACTTAGGTGTGATTGGATCACCTTACAAAACGTTTATTTTAAAACATTTAATTTTTGGTCCACGAAAAACAAGAAAACGGGTTCGGGAGTCGGTTACGTATGAGGAAGGGTTAGCACCTTCATAACGCCCAAAAATTGGTACCAAATTGATAAAATTATGTCCAAATGTTTAAAATTTAAAAGCATTTAACAATATGATTTCAAGAAGACTTCGAACTATTTGATTTAAAATATGGGAGTTCCTCGATACGAAAGATTATAAACATCACATCCAGCACGATTGGACACGATGTTTTTTAAACCCTCATATCTAAGATCATCTCATAATTTATAAAACTTTTTGATTTAAGTTTTGAGATTTCTTCGATCCGAAAGAATATAAACATCACATCCAACACGATTGGACATGACATTTTTAAACCCTCGTCACTAGGATCATCTCATAATTTTATAAGAACTTCGAGCAATTTTGATTTAAAATTTGAGATTTCTTCGATCCGAAAGAATATAAACATCACATCCAGCACGATTGGACATGACATTTTTAAACCCTCGTCACTAAGATCATCTCATAATTTTATAAAACTTGTCAAAAGGATATTTAGTCATTTAGCCAAACGGGAAATCGCAACCCAGCACGATTGGGCACTATTTCCCGAATTTCTAAATATCAAAACATTGCCTTCTTTTGAAAACCTTTAAATAAAATATTGATTTCATAAAAATGTATTTTTTTGTTTTAAACCATAACCATGTGGCAATATTACATTTGAACATAAAAAAAACTATAACATGCTAATATTTGAGATAGGAAATAATAATATGAAATACAACAAATAATAATTCCTATACTAAAGCAATTACAAATATATGATGAGATATAAACAATAAAATTAGCTATGAACATATTTCATGCAAATTAAAATAGATAAAAGGAACAACAATATAAACAATGTGTTAAAAATATAATGATTTTAAAGAAAAAAAATTTTAAAAATGAATACATTATAAAAAATTATAATATTATGTAATATATAGCATTTAAAAAAATATATAATATAATGTCTAATATATATAAATACTAAAATAATATGTAATAATCATAAGACAAAATATTTATAATATAATAAATTAGTATAGATATAAAATATTTAATATAACACATATTTTAATATCCAATTTTTGAAAAAAATTAAAAAAAGGATTAAATTGAAATATAAACCGATTTCCAGGGTTAATTTTTTAAAAAATGAATTAGTTAATAGGACGTAATTAAATTTAATAAAATAGCGGAGGGATTAAAAGGATAATTTTCCCATTTTCCAAAAACACGTGGACCTTGGTTCGGGTCCGGGTCAACTCGCGGGTCATGCGTGGTCAAAACGGCGTCGTTTTCTTTCGTCTATAAAAGTCACTTTTCTGAAAAAAATTCATTAGTTTTAGGTTTTTTTTTTTTTAAAAAAACACTTAGAATCCTCTGAAAAGGGGGAAAAAAAAGCTGCGTCCTTTCGTCTGTGTTCATCCGAGCCACGCGCACACGCGCCTCCGTGGCCGGAGGTCTGGGTCGATGATTTCCGCGTCTTTGAGAAGGGAAAATCCTTCCTTTTTACTCTTTCAACAACGGTTATATGCGCAACTAAAAAATAAAAATTAAACGAATAATAAAATAAAATATTTAGAAAAATCACCTCTGTGAAATAGGTCTTTTATTTCTTTGAGTATGCTGACAAGATTTTGTAATCGCTGGCCTCGTACAAATTCGTGCTTTTCGTGTATTTGAGTATTTTTTATTTCTATTTTTTTCTCTTGCCTCTGTGTGTAACCAGTGTGTTCTTACAGATTTTACAAGGGTTTTAAACCCAAAAAACAAAATAAAAAAGAAGGAAAAGATATCTTTCCATATCTTTCCATATCTGTGCCTTTTCTTCGCTGCGATTTGTTTCCTTTTCTACTTCGATGTTTTCCTTTTTTTGTGGGTTGGAGATCTCGCGACGATGGGCATGAATCATGGCATGATCGAAGGCCGGACGAGACTATGGCGCGATGGTTGGTCTTCGGTTGAAGCGGCGCGACTGTTGGCCTGGCATTACGACGCGACAATTGGAGTAGCCCTGCTTGCGGCGCCTAGGGTTTCCCCAGAAACACTAGGTTTCTGAGTTTATCTTAGGAATTGGGCCATTTTTGGCTTTTTGGGTTTGGGTAGTTAAATTATTGGTTCTGGGCCAAGGGTGTAAATGTGGGTTTTGGGCATTTTGCTGGTAAAGGGTTATTGGGCTTGTTAACTGGTTTTGTAAAATGGACTGTAAAGATGGACTTTTATTTTATTCTGGTTTATTTTCAAACCCAGGCAAAATGGGCTATTACAAGCTTTATAAAGATCATATTGATTTTTATCAAAGAAAGACAGGATTAACTGAGACTATTCAAACAGGCACGTGTCAACTAAACGGTATTCCTATAGCAATCGAGGTTATGGATTTTCAGTTTATTGGGGGGGAGTATGGGATCCGTAGTAGGCGAGAAAATCACCAGTTTGATCGAATATGCTACCTATAATTTTTTATCTCTTATTCTAGTGTGTGCTTCCGGAGGAGCACGCATGCAAGAAGGAAGTTTGAGCTTGATGCAAATGGCTAAAATATCTTTTGCTTTATTTGATTAATTTAGAAGAACTGCGCCGGGGGGGGCTATTGAACGGCTGGAAAAGGCCCGAGCCCGCTTATGGAAAGTAGAAATGGAGGCGGATCAGTTTCGAGTGAATGGATAATCTGAGATAGAACGAGAAAAATTGAATTTGATTAATTCAACTTATAAGATTTTGGAACAATTAGAAAATTACAAAGATGAAACCATTTATTTTGAACAACAAAGAGCGATTAATCAAGTCCGACAATGGATCTTCCAACAAGCTTTACAAGGAGCTCTAGGAACTCTGAATAGTTCTTTAAACAACGAGTTACATTTACGCACCATTAGCGCTAATATTGGCGATTTATTTTTTTATTGTTTTATGGCTTGGGATTTACTCCTCACTTTTTTGAATTCTATCAAGATTTCACCCCTACAATTAATTGTTCGTTGTGACAATAATCCATGGGAAGGATTAATTTGAGGATGATAAATTATCATACCGACTCGCTTTCTTCCTTCCCCTTCTTAGTTCAAGAGAACCCCTTATTTCTTATTTATTTTTTAAAGGAGTGTTGCAACAAATGAGGTATTTTGCCATTGACATGAAACCTACCCCCTAATTCTAATATGAATTATTGTTATTGGGAATTTTCAATTGAAAAAAAAATACATTTCTAGCTAACTAGATAAATAGAATATATTTTTGACTCCGTTTAGACATAGGTAATGAAAATTCATAATCATAATAATGAATAATTTAATAATAAATTTAATAATTTATTAAAACAAAAAAAGAAATACATAGAATCAGAATAATTAGAATAATATAAATATGATAGAATAGAATAAATAGAAAAGGAGTCAAAGCGATATAATGCAAAAAAAAGAACTCAAAAGAACCGAGTTCTTTTTTTTTTAGTCTATCTAAAATAAAATAGGAGATCATATGAAAAATGTAACTGATTCTTTCGTTTCCTTGGGTCACTGGCCATCCGCCGGGAGTTTTGGGGTTAATACCGATATTTTAGCAACAAATCCAATAAATCTAAGTGTAGTCCTTGGTGTATTGATCTTTTTTGGAAGGGAGTGTGTACGAGTTGTTTATTTCAAGAATAGGCTAGATTCACCTAGTTGTACTCTTTTCATTATAACTAGGAAAGAAAAGAGTGCATGATCCCGCGAATTACTTATGAAAAAAATTTTAAAATCATATTATAGAACCATAGAATTTCGTGATTCATTGGTACATCGACTTTGATTCTCTATTAACCGATAATCTGGGACCATTAACATGGTTAAGGCCAAACCCGTTTGAAGTTCAGATGCAGCAGGGTACTCTTTCTACTACTATGTTACTAAATACAGAAACATTTTCAAAACAAAAATGTTTTTTCGATATAAAATACTCATGTCGATCAAACGATTTAAGCCCATTTTTCCAATGCTGAATCGATGACCTATGTATAAAGGGAGAAGAATTCTTTGAATTTGAAGAAAAAAAAGAAACAACTTTGTTGACAATTTCAATTATACATTATACAATTCTAAGTACAATTAGAAATTATATGTAAATTTTTTATTTATTATTTTTTATTATACTTTTTAGGTTTTTGATATATTTTCTATTTTGGTCAGAAGAATCCTCTGAATATTCTGGTCTTGGATTAGTAATCAGTTTCGATATTTTGGAATTTGAATAGAGATGAGAGGGAGAGGGTAAGCTCATTACATTAGAAAAAAAGATATTGGGAATTAATTCCCAATAAATAAGAAATAATTGAGCGTGAGAGTCAAATGAATCGAAAGGTTCATGTTTGGTTCGGGAAGGGATCATGGAATTTTTGAAATAAAAAAAATGAATGGAAAGATAATCTACTTTCATTAAGTGATTTATTAGATAATCGAAAAGAGAGGATCTTGAATACTATTCGAAATTCAGAAGAACTACGCGCGGAAGGGGGCTATTGAACGGCTGGAAAAGGCCTGGGCCCACTTACGGAAAGTAGAAATAGAGGTGGATTAGTTTCGAGTGAATGGATACTCTGAGATAGAACGAGAAAAATTGAATTTGATTAATTCAACTTATAAGATTTTGGAACAATTAGAAAATTACAAAAATGAAACCATTTATTTTGAGCAATAAAGAGCGATTAATCAAGTTCAACAACGGATTTTCCAACAAGATTTACAAGGAGCTCTAGGAACTCTGAATAGTTCTTTAAACAACGAGTTACATTTACACACCATTAGCGCTAATATTAGCTTGTTTAAGGTGATGAAAGAAATAACTGATTAGCCCCCTTTTTTTTTACCTTTTACTTTATTGTAGATTGTAGGCATTATTTTTTTTCTTCCAAAAAATAAGTAGGAAATACTCATGGTAACTATTAGAGCCGACGAAATTAGTAGTATTATCCGTGAACGTATTGAGCAATATAATAGAGAAGTAAAGATTGTAAATACTGGTACCATCCTTCAAGTGGGCGACGACATTGCTCGTATTCATGGTCTTGATGAAGTAATGGCAGGTGAATTAGTAGAATTTGAAGAGGGTACTATAGGCATTGCCCTAAATTTGGAATCAAATAATGTTGGTGTTGTATGAATGGGTGACGGTTTGATGTTACAAGAGGCTTATTTGATGTTACAAGAGTGAGGCTTATTTGGGTCGTGTTATAAATGCCCTGGCTAAGCCTATTGACAGCCGGGGTGAAATTTCAGCTTTTGAATCTCAGTTAATTGAATCTCCTGCCCCAGGTATTATTTCAAGACGTTCCGTTTATGAGCCTCTTCAAATAGGACTTATTGCTATTGATTCGATGATCCCTATAGGACGTTATCTTATAAAAAGACCCACTTGTCATATAACTATTGCATTGAAAGATCTTCAATTTGAACCACTTGACAGATATATGCTGCGCCCAAAACCAAAAAACACCGTATGGCTAAGATGGCTAAAAAAGGGATAAATAAGAACACAAATATGACATATCCTAATCTATAGTAGTGGAGGATTATGGGACAAAAAATAAATCCACTTGGTTCCAGACTTGGTACAACCCAAAGTCATCATTCTCTTTGGTTTGCACAACCGAAAAAGTATTCCAACGGTCTACAAGAAGATAAAAAAATAAGAGACTGTATCAAGAATTTTGTACAAAAAAATATGAGACTATCTTCTGGTGTCGAGGGAATTGCACGTATAGAGATTCAAAAAAGACTGGATCTAATTCAGGTGATAATCTATATGGGATTTCCTAAATTATTAATTGAAGATAAGCCACGAAAACTTGAAGAACTACAGATGAATGTGCAAAAAGAACTTAAGTGTATGAACCGAAAACTCAACATTGCTATTACAAGAATTGGAAATCCTTATGGGCACCCTAATATTCTTGCCGAATTTATAGCCAGACAATTAAAGAATCGAGTTTCATATCGAAAGGTAATGAAAAAGGCTATTGAATTAACAGAGCAAGCGGATACAAAAGGAATTCAAATACAAATTGCAGGGCGTATCGACGAAAAAGAATCGCACGTGTCGAATGGATTTGAGGAGGTAGGGTTCCTCTACAAACCATTGGAGCGAAAATTGAGTATTGCTCTTATAGAGTTCGAACTATCTATGGGGTATTAGGAATCAAAATTTGGATATTTATAGACGAAGAATAATAAGAATAAGACTCTACTTGTCTTTACGTTCTATTCTGCGATAGAACAAAAAATGACAAATACTTTTATTTTTTGATTGAACATAAAAATAAAAAAAATGAACAGTTCTAAATTCTCTAAGGAAATTCTATAAGGTTAAATAAAAATTTGTTTGATCATTTGATATAATTGGGTCAAATTGAATTTGAAAT